>JBBYHO010027714.1:0-11730 GCA_038382025.1 Adansonia gregorii
TAGTTATCTTTAATACTCATTCCATTTAGATCTGATTTAGTATGAGCTTTAAATAAGCTAGTTAATAGTGGATTTCAACTATCATTGAACCTTGACTTTTTCTTTTTCTTTGGCTTTGAAGGTATCTTTTCTATTTGAGTCACTTTTCATGGCCTCATTAATCATTCCACATAATACAACTATATCCATGAAGTTCCTTGGGATGTTCTTTACTATCTTTTCATTACAAGTTGCTTGTAATTTGCTAATATATCTAACAGTCATCTATTTTTTTTTTGTCAACAAGGGGTGAATCTGGGTAGCCTCTTTTATCCACCTCAGAGCATACTGCTTGAAGCTTTCATCAAATCTTTTTTCCATGCTCATGAGAGAAAAACAAATTTGACACCTAGTGTGATAGGTATCTCATAATCTATGGAATTAATAGATAGAGACTGATGTATTCATCCTGCTCATAAAACTTAATTTCAGACTAATACATCATCCTTAAACCATTTTGCGGAAAAGTGGGTAGTGTTATAGAATGTGCCCTCGACTGCAATGGCAGCAAAATGGTTCAGTAGCTTTTTGACTTTGGTTTTTGACATCTGACACTATTTTAGCCTTCATAAAAGCTTGCCATACCTTGCTCATAGGTGTCTTGACTTTTTTAATGCTTTTTTTTACACAACAATCTTTCCCATGGATTACTACATTCACTTTTGGCTCAACTTAGTTAGGAAGTTGATTGGCTCCAACATTAGATTAAGACCTTGTTTGACCTTGATTACACATTTTTCTAGCAGACTCTACATCTTTCTCTTAAATGAGGTATAATTCTCAATAAAGTGACCTTTTATTCTAGTATGGTACTCGTAATAGGCATTCTTATTGAACCATTTAGGATATTGAGGTGATATTAGGTTCATGACTATTGGTGCCACTAGCTAACTAATTAATAGATGAAAGTAAATCTCTTTGTAGGAGTAAAGAAGCGGCTTAAAGTGTTCGTTTTATCGAAGTGCCTATTAATTATTTAAGCTCTTACATTGTTGAGCTATAAGGTTATCCATTCTAAGTAATGTTTTAAATGGGATTTGATGCGAAGCTTATTGTTGGATCAAACTCGGTAAAATGGACTAGTTGTTGCACTAGTGAGTAAGGGTTAAAACTTGGACATAGCATGTTTAGGAAATACATACCTTATGCCGAATGTGGATTCCCAATGAACTTAGCAAGATTTTCATGAACAATATTCAACTTTTGTCTTTACCCTTAGTCATTGACTTTTTGGTTAACCAAGATGATTCTTCAATGGATATCTTGCCATTTTTTATTGCATTAACGATCATTTCACCCGATATAACCATGTTGGCAAAATTCTTTATAGCATTTTCTACTAACCTGTCATAGTAAGGAGTGCCCTGAGTGTTCATAAATCGAAAAGGGGTGAACTTGAGTTACTTCTTCTTTCCATCTTTGAGCATATTACCTAAAACTCTTACAGGTTTTTTTTTCCATATTCATAAAGGAGAGACCATCAAGGCCTAATCAGATACATGCTTATATTGATCAAGGAAAGCATGAGCTAAATCTACCCATGTTTGAATTCTCACAGGATCAAACCTTATATACCATCAGATGGCAGCTCCAATTAGGTTATCTTGGAAGCAATAAATTAACAACTTTTTGTTCTCCTTATATCTAGCCACCTTATGGTAGTATATGTGAAGATGGGCAATGGCATCTATAGTCCCATTATACTTTTAAAATTAAGCATTTTAAATTTAGGTAAGATAATAAGATAGGAAATCAGTACCAAAGGTTTGGTATCTATAATCCTAAATTTCTCACTTCTTTTGATAGCTTGAAAGTGCTTTTCTAGTGACTAATATTTGTTTAAGTCTTCATCATTTTCTGATGACCTTTTTGCTTTTTTTTACTTTGCTTGCTCATTAAGATCTGGAATTATAGGTCTTACTGGTGAAGAGCCCACACTAAAAAATACTCAAACCAAAGAGGGTACCATTGCTAGGTTAATGTAAATAAATGGCTAGGTTGATGGGATCATCGTTATTGGAGAATGTTGTTCATGTGATACCTATTCCTAAGTGTTGATGGCATTAGTACCACTATTCAAGTTTGCTCTTGGGATTGACTAGTTCTTTTCCCATAAAAATAGTGGTTGTTTGCTCTTTTTCCTTCAAAGCCTCAGACAATAGCTTAGTTAATTCTGCAATTTAAGCTTAGAGTTCCTCATTCTTATGGAGTGATTGCTTTTGAGACTCCTTATGTAGGAGTTCAAGTCATTCAATGTGGGCTGGGTGATTATTTTCCATTGCTTTCTAGTGATTGCGAATGTTATATCGATGGTGAACAATAGGTTCCAAGATTTAGAGTACCTTCACTTTAGATTATTATCGAATTAGACTTTTATGAATGTGTTGTGAGCATGTTTGATGAGACAACGATGAGTATGCAATCATGGTAATTAATGACTATTAACATGAATGAATAAAGCAATAAAAGAATTAGGTTACTAATGAAAATGTAAAAAAGATAATTAAATTAGGGGACAACTTTACCAATAACATGTTTCATTAAAGTAATAAAATATCTTAACTACACATGATTACATTTGGAAATTCTTGACCTGGTTACATTATTTGATCACGTGTTCTAGGAAATATAACAATTCATGTTCATGAGCTTCTATGGGTAGGACATCCTATGTCAAAGATCAAGCATGTCCATCATGTATATGGCCTATAACTGGGCAACCTAAAGCTATTTGATCAAATAGTGATAGGACCTTAACAATTGATAGCCACTCTTGCTCCCACTATTCAGATGCTATTACTAATTCATCGAGTAGGCCTTGGTGAGCTTGTAAGGAATGCTCTAAATCTTGAATTCTAAGTGTTAGAGTCTTATTCTTCACCTGGTTTGCTGTAAATCTTGAACTAGAGCTTTTAGACGTCCATTCATCTTTCGGTAAGTTGATATGAGGGCATGAGTTCCAACAAGCTTTTCTTTATTGACTCTAGCATCTTCTTTCCATCGATGCAATTCTTTTTAGGGTAACAATTTCTACCTTCCACTTTATGGGTGACTTGCCTTGGCATTAAGACTTGCTTACTTTGCTAAGTGCCACATAGTCTTTCGTCAGACTCTTAAGATCATTTTTGAAGTGGTTTTTCTCTTGGACAACCTAATTTATTTCACCATTCTAAAAAATAAAGGTTCATTTCTAATTGACTCTTTTCTTCCTTAAAACAAGTGATTTCTTTGCCTTTTTTTGTTGAAATTCACGCTTGAGCAATTTGATCTCAAAGGGAAATTCATCAACTAATGCTTATGATGTTCCAACACCAAAAAAAGGTAAGATGTCATTGATGTAACGAACTCTCCACTCATCATATCCTGGAGTTATACTATTTTTTCTCTAATACCTCTCCATATAGCGGGTTTGTCTCTAAGCATGGAAGACTAGCTGAACTTTTAACTTGTAGTTTGCTCACTATAGTCGAAATCCCACTACTCAAAGTCTTGAATAAAAGGGATGAATTATCAACACTAAAATTATTATTGGAGTAGGATAGGTCCATAGCTAGTGCTTCAACGTAATCCTATAAGTGGCATACAACTATAATCTCTACATCAGTATATTATTGTCTGTGGTGAAAACTAAAAGGCCTTCATGCAGCTTTTTCCTTCCAAGATTTAAAATTTTTAGATTTATTCTCCTTGAACTTACCTTTGGGCCATTCTTTCTTAATGACCTTAGAGATAAGGCTGAAGTTGGCTAAACTTATATGACATTCTCTTCACTTTGATGCAAAAGTGGTTGAGAACCAAAATGTGAAGAAGCTTCACATATTAGATGAAGCAACCCATCTTTGTTTTTTTGTAAAAGCTAAAGCTCGAATAGTTTCAGGAAAAAAATAGGGTGGGATTAATTTTAATAGCATAATCGCGAAAAGAGATCTGCTATCGTCCTTTCTACATAGCTTAATATTTTTAAAAATATGGTATTTACCATTGTTTCCTAAGACTAGCCCATGAGATGCACTCACTACTTTGTTGGTCTTGATATGACTCTTGATTTAGGACTTTATTGCCCTAAAAATCTAAGCTAATCTTTTCTTGAAAGTTAGAGGTTGTAGAGATTTGTAATATATTCTACTTAGCCCTCTTAACGTTTAGTAACACAGCATATTCATCGAATATGAGGACCAAATCCTCACAATTAAAAGTGAAGCATGGATATGTTGGGTTTCAAAACTAAGAAGTTGCGTAAAACATGCCAACATCCAAAAAAAACTTAGAGTAAAAGGGCTATGTCTTTACACTTCCTTGTAAATGATTCTCTTTTGGTGTTGTTCAATTGGTCTATATATGCTTCAGATCTTGCTAATTACTTTGATGGTACCCTATCTTTATCCTCTCATGTATTGTTAAAACTTACCTAGGCTTGAGAATGTCTTTGTTTTCATGATGTCGATGCTTTGGCCATGCTCAGACTTCTTAAAAAGGCTTCAGATCATAAACGGGTTGTTGCTTTATGATAGATTTTCCTTATTAAACACTAAACTGTATCTAATTGTCTTATAATGACAATGATTATGATGAAATGATGCATGCATCAAATAGAAAAGCAAAATGGAAATGAGTTAGTGAACCATAAATAGTAAGCATAATGATAAGGGAATAAAAGAACAACAACAAAAATGCATCTAAAAAATTACCTTGACAGCAAGTGATCCAATGCCTAGGAGCAAACATGATAATTGTTAATGTTCTGATAATACATAGATAACATAATGGTATTGCTGGGTTAAAAAATTACCCTTAATGAGGTAATATGATATCTCATAGGGATAAAATACTGACCAACTAGACAATGACATTCGTTCACCATTATTTATGGTAAGTGCACATTAAGCCATCATTTAGATAGCATAACGGCTTGTTTAGGTCAGATATGGCTATTTTAGGAAGACATAGGGCATTGTAGGTGATGGCATTCATTTGCCATCACCCATTTATTAGAAAGGGTTAGCTGTTGAGCATAATGGGAGACCTTGGAAAACAAGTCAAGCAATAAAATGACAAATGAGGGCAGTAATCTTCATATATCATCGCCTACATAACTATGATATATAGGAGTAAGGGTAAAAGGCATTTCCCTAAGTGGCCCTATTTTTCAGGTTATTCTAATAATGCTCTAGTATAGTTTGATGTGGCTCATAAGGGTTTAACTTGATGCCTAAATTAGTATCCAAATCACCTTTCGATCTAGTAAGGACAGTCGAGGCACCTTAATCCTAGGCCCCTTGTGGGTTTAGCAGAATTGGTTCGATCTGATGGATGCTTTTCCCTATACAAATACGGAGGGGTACTCATAGAGACATAGATAATTTACAACTCAAAAGCTCTTGCTATGCCTATGCAGAGGGGAACTTATGAAAATGAATAGGTTACTTCCTTCTAATAATTGGGATGCTAACCTTACCATGGAGTTTTATAAGAATCTAATGCAAATGCATGTGCATGGTGTGTGTCAGAGAAATAATCAAACCTTTTGTTTTACCCCTATATTACCATACTTATTCAAATGAATATTTATTCAGGAACAGAATAGTCCTTCATAATAAAAAGACAACCATGGAAGGTAAAAGAGTTAGAAAATGAACATTAAAAGGAATTATACCTAAATAATGATGGAAATTGGAAAACCCAAGAATTGAGAGAGACATAGCTAGTAGTAGGTCTAACTCTCTAGCTCCCTAGTAGAGTTGCCAAGTGTAGCTTCATACCCTTTTTCCATGATTTAAAAGGAATTTGCATGACTTAAATAAATATGCAGTGTATCTATTGGTTGAAGCCTTTAAGTTTTCCCTTGATCAAGATCTAAATTAGGCATAATAATATGAAGGGAAGAAAGATCATCAGAGAAATCTCTCGTCCAACTAATTTCAAAAGACTACCATGAAGTAGCCACGAATTTGGAGTTGCCACCGATCATTAGGTTAGGCAGGATTAAATGCCTATTGAAAACAATATTTCAAGTTACAAAACTCAAAACATTAATTTCAAGGTCTGTAAAGTCTAGAGATTCATTGATTGGGTTTGAAAGTCGGTTAAAAGTGTGGAAGGATTAGTATCCTTATGATGCTTGAAATCGGTACCCTTTAAGCATGTTCCACTTCAATCTTAGTTAAATTAGTTCCACTTTATCATTATTTTGAAATAATCTCCTTTAATGCATTAATTTTTGTGAAAATTGTAGATCCAAGTTTTGAAAGAAAATTTAGATCACCTATGCACCCCAGAGGTGTAGGGAACATAAAAATTTTTTATGAAAATAAATTATGTATTAAATTTTAAAATTGATATTTCATGTAAGGCATTGGAGAAATACCAAAACAAAACATTGTCTTATAATTTTTTAAAACAATTTTAAAATATGAATGCATAATGTTAATTACAAAAGGAAACATGTTCGTAAGATGAAAAAGAATATAATCATGTTGCATAAAAATAAACACACAAAAAATATAAAAAAAGGACAATCGAATGTTTCCCACAATCATCTCAAATTATTAAGGAATAGTCATAATGACAATTTTGAGATGCACTTGGATTTGGTGTTAACTTAAGGAATAGAGGTTTTGTTAGTAATTCGAGGTGTCTGCGAGAGAGAGTTTATGTTTCAAATGGAATTTGAATGGTAGGGTTAGAGTATCCTTTTGAAGGCAGGGTTGGAGTGTCCCCAATGAAGAAGATTTTTGATGTTTTGAAAGGAAGTTTGGCTAAAATGCCTAAAGATGTTTAGAAGATAAAAAATTTAGGTTTTTTAGTGGGAAAACGAGGTTGGAATGTCTTTTTAGAAAGTGGAGTTCAAGTACCCCTAACGATAAAAATTTTATGTTAACAAAAGGTTTTGATTAGAAGTTCTGAGAAGTTTTGACAGAGAAAAAAATTTAAACTTCAGCTGAAAAGCAAGATTGAAGTATCCTTTCAAAAAATGGGATTAGAGTATCCCTAGTGTTAAAAATTTTATATTTTAAAAAAGGTTCCAATTAGAAATCCCAAAAATATCTAAGAAAGAGAAAATTCAAGTTTTAAAGAAAAAATAAAGTTGGAATATCCCTTCGAAATGTGGGGTTGGCATATCCCTGAAAGTGAAGATTTCATGTTTTCTTAACAAACCTTATTTTGGGTAAAAAAAGTCATTTTAAAAATAGAAACTGAGAATTCAAATAAAATTATCTATTTATTTTAACCTTGATCCAAGTCTATAGGACTTATGTTTGGAATGTGACTACAAGAGAGTCAATTAGATGCACTTCGAGATGTTTGAATGTCTCAATAAAAGTTGTTTGACAAATTAGGCTAATTTTAATTCCAAAAATAGGGGACAGCGTCTCACTACTTCCTTTCTTGAATGTATTTTGGTTTATCTAAAGGCTTTTTGGGATTAACGAGGTGCCATTGGAAAGTAACTTAACGAGGATTAATATAAAAATATTTTAAAAATTCTAGAAAAATCACTTAGGCAGAATTAATTTTCAAAGCTAGGGTTTGTTTTTGAATCTAGTAGCCTGTGTAGGGGAAAAAGCGTAATAGACTTTGGAAAATATTCTTAAAATCATTCGTATCATTAAATCACAATCGATACATTTATAAAATGGGAATTTCATAAACTTTCTAGGAAAGTTATTTAAAAATTCAAAATAAATCATCTGGTGGGCTGAAAGGACCTAAACAAAATACAGTTTACTGGTTCTAGGAGTTTTAGATAGCGTGAGTTTGAAAAATCTTAATTCTTTTACTCAAAAAGGTTTTGGTGCAAATTTTTTAATAGGGGGCTAGCAAAGCCAAAATAGGGAGTTTTTTTTTATTTCAGGTTTCTTAGGATAAACTTAAGCCCAAGACATCCAAATATCCATGATACAGAGAAAAAGGTGCCATGGGTGTCATAAGTGCATTCCATAATCTCGGAGTAGTTTGGGATGATGAAATAACCCATTGACCATGCCACAAATGATGATATTAAACTCAAGATCAAGGATTAATATTTTTGGACAAATAAGAGGGTTATTTTTCAAGATTGGAGGACCAATTCTAATAAAACATTAAATCTATGCTAGTCGTTATCTATTGGAGATAGCATAGACTTAACTTAGGGTTTTTGAAATTAGATCTTTACAATAAAGAACCAAATATTTGAAAAAAATGTTAATGAGATGCAACATACATAAAGGTGAGCATGTGTAGCACATTCACAAAAATAAAAATGATATACTGACAATGGAAAAAGTGGCCAAAATGTAATGTGATGACAAATAATATGCATAAGAATATTAGCTTTATAAATAACATCTAGAATCAAACATGGATGATGGTTTAAACATGTTTAACCAAAAGAAAGCATGCTAGAATTTTCAACATAGCATTTTTATTCCATGAAACCTACCAAAATGAAAGAAAAGACATTAATATGCTTAAGATGTGCTAGGGTGAACATTCAAGTTTGAGTTGAACATTTGAAGGTGGATGAAACATGACAATAAATGCATGAATAAGGACTGTTGTGATGGTAAAAATAAAACGTGGCATGTTTTACCATCCAATCAACATCAAGGCACCAAGAGAATCATCAAAATCCTAAGACTATCACACTTAAGGCTATAATAATGCAAAAGAATCTTAGAATGGTCATGGTAACATAAAAGGGTCACTAAGATGACGTAAATGTTAAACAATAAGAAAATAAATAAAGCAAGGGGAGAAAATAGCTTCAAGCTTTAGCATTTTTCTTTGAGTAGCAACTCTAAACCTTAAACCCTAATTTAGATGCACTTGTTCCTTTCTTCAGATGTTGATTATAAGAAACTAATGGAAAAAAAAGGGGCTTTTTAGTTATAGTTTTGATAGAAAGGAGTTTTGAGAGGAATGATAAATGGAATGGAAGGTTTTGAAAAGGTTTTTAATAGTGGTTTTAAAGAGCTATGGGAATAGAGAAAGGGTTTTTGGTTTTTTAATGGCTACAGAATATTGAAAGAATTTATAAAAGTGAGCATTTTCTACTAAGAATATGTATGTGTTGTCTGTAAGGTTCTGTGTTATCAATTGATATGTGTATCTTAGCTGAGCCAAGGTTGGCATATATAGCCATGTGAATATAAGGACAAAAAATGCAAAAAGCAAGGGTAGTATGGGGTTTTAGTGCATGTACCTTATGCAAGGACACGATACTTTACTAAGCTATCATGCAAACTCATTTTTTTTGCTAAGCAAAAATAATGGATTAAAGTAACTTTATGCAGCTGCGCATGGAGAAAAATCTGTTTTACCTTTCAGCAACTTGCATAAAGTCATAAAATGTCCTTTGGCATGGCTATTTCAACCTTACAATTTTGTTAAAATCCAATCATAAGTCTAAAGCTTAGGACTGGTATGAACTTTGATGATTTTTGGTGCAAGAAACATGTTAATGTTGGACTTTTTAGATTAATGGTGCAGAGATTGAAAAGTGGCTCGAACCAGATGAAAGTGCCTTACTGTATTGATACAAAGCATTTTGTATCAATGCACAAGACAAATTTTGCCTTCCAGTGTCAATAAATGGAGTTTGTATCGATACCAAGAACAAAAATGTTTCTAGTCTTGAGAATTTGAGACCTATATTGATACTATAAAGGCTTGTATTAATATCCTTCTTCTGTATCGATACACTTAGCCGAAAATCATGATTTTAGCTACTGCCAAGGCCGGTATCGATACAAACATGCTAAGTATTGACACCAAACCTTAGGTACCATTACAAACCCTCCTGTATCAGTACTATAAGTGAAAATTTGAATTTTTAGTGTTGCGAAAGCATTGTATCAATACTTATGCACCAATATAACCTGCATGTACCATAGGGTTTCTGAATACCTCATCCTACTCAAAAATAATTGGAAATTCACCCGTGCTCATTTGCATGACTCCAAGGATGCCTAAAATAATAATCTCTGATGATGGCCTAAAAAAATGTGGTGTCTACAATCTAACATATCAATTTTTTGGTGTAATTAATCTAATTGATTTTTGTGTTGATTTAATGATTTTTTAATTTTGGTAAAATTTTTTTCTTTAATTTTTAAAATTTGGACAACATATAATTTTGGCTTTAATCATGTTTTAATGTGATTAAGTAATTATTAAAATTGTTTTAATTAATTCAGATTAAAGTCCTAAAATGCCTTAACCCTTCGAGGTTGTTTTGATGTTGTTTTAATCCATTTCTTGAATTAAAAATTAAAGTTGTTTCTTTATAGTTTTGAATGATCCAGAATGTTAATCCTTTATTTTCAATATTATTTGATTTAAAGTATTTTTTAATTAAATTGACATTTGGGTCATTTATCAACATTTTGGTGTTGATTGTCGTTAGGGTAGCTCTATTTTCATGCTTTGATGGTGCTAAAATTTCTAGCAATTATTTTTGTGACTTTTTCATTGTTTTTTCACCTTGAAAGTATTATGAAAAGTTCGCAACGCTTGTTAGAAAAATTAGGTTAAAATCAGCATTAAAAACATTTTAGTTTTGGGCCATATATGGTGCATAGGTCCATGTGATGGATATGACATGCTGTATATATTTGTGTGACCTTGGTGTGGTATCAATGGTAGCAAGATATTGCTATAATTTTGTTATATTTTCAAAGGTTTAGTGGGAGGAAAACAATAGTTTTTAAGTTGAATTCGGATGACTAAGATAGCCATGCATGGAGTAGACTCTTAGTTGCACTATGACTCCCTAAGAAGTTATGTTCCATTTAAACTTTTACTTATCAAACACCTAATTATCCAATTATATTAATTTTTTGAAATTATTTAAAATATGAATTGGATAATATAATAAGCATGGAATTTAAATCCAGTTAAATTGTTTAATTAAAAACATATTTAATTTAAATGATTAATCCTAATTTGATTAAGATTTGTTCTAATAAGATTAGAATAAATTTTAACCATGTAAGAAAAAATATTTTTTAGTTAAATTAAATTTGGATCAATTATTAAGACTTCAAAAAATTTGCAAACAAGTTTCTAAATTTTTTAGGAAGTATTAAATGTTAAATGGTTTGTCTAAATTAAGACAAAATTATCTAAAATTTAGATAATATCCTAATTAAGACAAACAAAATAAAGATAGGTAATGTCCAATTTAATGTCTTAAAATGTTGTTTTCAGAAGATAGGTTTCTTAAAATTGATGGTTTGTTAAAATTAAGAGAAAGTTATCTAAAACTTAGATCATGTCTTAATTAAGACAAACAACCTAAAAGTTGGGTTATAAACAATTTAAAACAAGTTTCCTAAAAGTTAGGAATTTACTTAAAAATGTTTTTAATTATAGAACAAAAATCACTAAAAATAAATCAGAGTGCACAAGGTAGTGTTGTTATATATAATAAAACCAACAAAATCAAGTACATGAGTTGTAAATTTATAGATCCCGTTGAAGAATTCCTAAATCGGTGTGAAAGCTTTAACCCACTAGCTTTCTGCACTATTCTTTACTTCCTAGATGGTAAAGTGTATGGGCATTCTTAATCTCGGCCAACTCTTAATTTGTATGGCTTGATTCCCCTTTAAGACCACCTTAGTGCCAATAGGTTAAAAAACATAAGATGTTATGATTAGAAACCCTAGGGGTGGTGCAAATGGTTTAACCTGAAAATCTAAGCACTAC
>JBBYHO010027747.1:0-10160 GCA_038382025.1 Adansonia gregorii
ATACGAGACCAATAAGATGAGTGATTTGTCTTATGGTCCCCCTCACTGTATAATAAGTCGAGAATCCGTACATTCTCGTTCTCATCACATCGCTAAAGAATAGTCTTAGTCAAGAAGACATTTTCCAAGTCAGGAAAATATTTTAAGTTATGCACACCCATAGATCCGCAAGGATGCACCCCGGGGCATATTACGACAATATTCAGATAGTAGAACTTGCCACCTAGCTATCATTCCTAATAAAGCTAGCACTTTGAATAGATATTTGATTGGGTCCATTTTAGTGATTAACCATGTAACATTATACAACATGTACTGTCAGAGCCTTTTCACCGTCTAGACTAGACACTACATATCTTCTCTATATTGGAATAATTTACCTCATAATCCAAAATTTTTTTATTAAGGTAATAGATTTCCCGCTTCTTGTTTTCAGTTTCATCATGCTGCCCTAACACACAGCCTATGGATCTTTCGAACACTGACAAATACAGGATCAAAGGTCACCACAGAGCAGGCGGTACCAATATTGGCTGATTGGAGAGATATTGCTTAACTTTTTCGAAAATATTTTGCCATTCACTATCCCACTCACTAGGATTTTGTTTTTACAAAAACTAAAAAATTAAACCACACTTATCCATGAGTTGAGATATGAATCTAGCAATGTAATTCAATCTCCCTAAGAAACTTTTCATTTCTTTTAGCATGCGTAGGGATGGCAACTCATGTATAGCTTTGATCTCATTCGGATCAACTTTAATTCCTCTTTCACTTGCAATAAAACCCAATAATTTTTTAGACCTGGCTCTGAATGTACATTTCGCTGAGTTCAGCTTTAACCGATATTTTTTCAACCTTTCAAACAATTTTCATAGGTCAACTATATGACTTTCTTCTTGAGATGACTTAGTAATCATGTCACCAATGTACACTTTAATTTCCTTATGCATCATGTCATGGAATAGGGTAACCATTACCCTTTGGTAAGTTGCTTTTACATTCTTTAACCCAAACGGCATTACTTTGTAACAAAATGTTCCTCACATTGTGACAAATATAGTCTTTTCCATATCTTCTAGAGCCATTTTAATTTTGTTATACCCCAAAAATCCATCCATGAAGGAAAATAAATAGTTTTTCATAGTATTATCAACTAGGGTATCTATATGAGGGAAGGGAAAGTTATCTTTTAGGCTTGCTCGATTAAGGTTCTAGTAATCTACACACATTCTAACTCTTCTGTCTTTCTTGGGAATTGGGATAATATTTACAACCCATTTTAAATATTTTACACCTTCAAAAATCTAGATTCAAACTGCTTCTTAACCTCTTCTTTTATCTTCAAAAGCATCTCTAGTTTCATTCTCCTTAGCTTTTGTTGAACTGGTTTGTATTTCAGCTTCAAAGGCAATTTTGAACCACAATCTCCGCATACAATCCTAGTAAGTCTTGATAAGACCATGCAAAGATGTTTCAAAATTCATGCAGCAGATCTTCTCGAGTAAAAACCTTGATGCCAATTCTTATTTTGATCTCCTTTTTATCATTTTCACTATTCCTCAAACTGATAATCTAAATATGCTCTTTATGGGGTATTATGTGCTAATCTTCTCATTTAATTATTTTTAACAAATCAAGAGGCAAATATGATCATTGACATCTTCTTCAAGATTAACCTTATTCGAGCAAATAGTTTATTCAAAATTAACCTCTAAATCCTAATCAGATTTATCTATTTCTCTGAAAGGTAAAAGTAAGGAAGAAATAGGTAAAAGAATATGGGATATGAATAGGGTATGGATGCAAAAAAGGAAAAAAGATGTTGAGATAAGAAATCATTAAAAAACGAATGTAAGAAAGGAAAAGAGCCAAAAAAGATTATATAAAAAAGATTACATGTATTTCATTTTTACTGGTGATAAATTAATATTATGAGTTTTTACAAAAAGATTTATGAATGACAGAGTTCATTTCTTAGTTATTACTTTGGGATTAGCCTAGACAATATGCTTATCTTAGCACATGTTTAATTCCTTAAAACATATCCAGAGGAGCATGGGCAAATCCCACTATCTTTAGTGAACTCTTTATTGTCTCTTCCAATGGTAGCCATATAATGCTCTTCGAAGGCTTCATTGATCACCAGAACAACGTTCTTGGTTTCTTTATCTCCATTTCCCAAATTGACTTCTCCATAACAGAAAATTGCTCGAATAAGGGGTAGAGAGTTGATTTTTGGCCTGACTGTTGGCCAACACCCAAGGATAGTTGTGTTTCTCTTATTCTTTTTCTGAACTTCTTCTTCTGAACTCTTTTTGGCTTAAAGCCTAATTTGTATTTATCTTTTTTACCATTGACATTAATGGCCTAGTTGATTCATTGCAAATGTCTCACAAGTTCTTTTTTGGCTAAAGCTCATTTCCTTACTATTAACTTGATGCCCATATATGTGTTTTTTGATATCCTCGATTTAAGGATGACTAACCCTTCTGATATAAAGGTTGTGCTAACAATCTCAAAAACTTTAAAAGAGCATTCATCAGTTTTAGCATTTGTGTTAATGTAAGGAGCCTCTATAGACGTCATAGCTACTATGTCTTCTTCCCTAAACAAACTTACTAATCTTTTATCCATTATAAACTTGACTTTTTGATGTGAGGATAATGAAATAACTTTAGTGAGGTGAATCCATGGTTGCCCTAACAAACAATTGTATGCTAGAGCGATATCCATAATATGGAACTTGATTTCAAATAGGCAAGGACTAATTTCTAGAGTAACTGAAATAGTTTCTTTTATGTCCCCCCTTATTCCATTAAAAGCACCAAACAATCATATGGCTTTGTTTGATTTGGCTAACATCTATAGGCAAACAGGATAGTGTACTTTTTGGTATGACATTAAGAGCAGAGCCATCATTGATAACGACCCTAGGTAGTATGGTTTTTTTACATCGAGTCATGATGTGAAGGGCTTTTGCTAAAGTATTACCTCCTAGCAAAATTTCATCTTCACTAAATGAGATAAAATTGTCAGGGACAATATTGTTTACCAAATGGTTAAGTTTGTTGACAAAAATGTCTTGAAAGATATAGGCCTGATTTAGTACTTTCAACAAAATGTTTTGATGAAGTTCAGAACTAAGTGACAGAGTTAGCAAGGAACTTCGTTGGTTGTTGCTTTAATTGCTCCATGACACTGTATTCACTGTGCTTGATATACTTTAGGAATTTGGCTGCCTCTTTTTAGTTTATTGGTTCTTATTTTTCCTTTGGAACATCCTCAATAACCACTATCTTCCAAGATGTTTGTGCCTTTGATTTTGCTTTTGTATCAGCTTCACTAATTTCCCTGCCATATACATGCTCGTTTCTTATAACATGGCTGACTCCTATGATATAGACATGCCAATTGGGTAGTAATAACTTCTAGATTAAGGATCCCACCATCGTACTTCCATGGCACCTATTTACTATTTTGATAAAGGAACGATGCTGGTGCCCTAATAATCAATCTGCGGGTAATATTCACCTCTGAAGGCATTATCTAGTTGCAATGAATGATGAGAGGGTGGCTGATACCTTATGGGGGTTGTGATGATCCTTCCCCTACCATATTGATTGATTTTTCACCACCGCTTCAGTCTGTGCTAAAAACTTGATCTCACCATTATTCATTATCCCTTGACTCAATGCTCAAAAATCTGGGCAGCTCTACAAGGTATGCTCCAAAGTCAGGTTATACTTGTAAAAATTGACACCATCATCAAATCATCCTCTAATGATTTCCCAGTTCTAGCTAAAGATTTTGGCTTTGGTCAAAACCATCCATACTTTCTCCAAAGGTGTTTTGACCTCTTCCATAGTTAACTTCCTCTATTTCCTGTTTTCAATGCTGATAACATTGACTCTGGGCTCAGGATGATTTGCCAAAGGGTTTGCTGCCATATTGGGAGCCGGTGCATTATCACACTTGAAAGCACCTCTATTAAAAAGGCTTTCAACTTTGTGCTTAAAGGTTGGCAGTGTTCAATTAAATAACTCGATAGTGCATGGTATTTATAGTGTAGATTTAGGTCATACCAGTTGGGATAATTGCCTTTATACGATTTGGTAAAAATTGGTGTACTAGCCTTGCTTCTAAAAGTTTGTTAAACATTTTTTAATATGAATAAGAAAAAGGGTCAAAATGGGTTCTTGTTTGATTGGTTATTTAGGGTTGTGTATTAATGTTGGGTCTTGGCTGGTTTTGGAAAAGCAGGTCTAGAATGGTAGCTTGGACGGTGATGAAATAGGTGTTTAGGGTGTGTTGTATAGATAAGTGTTTTGAGGTATTTGTCTTGGATTTTGATAATAAGGGTGAGGTCTTGGGCAGTATGGCTAGCTTACATAATCGACTAATGATGTTTCATTTTTTTTCTTAGTCAGTCCTAGCTTCTTTACACTAGAGGACACTTCTAATGTAAGCTTTCTGATTCAATCATTTCTTCAAAGATTACAAGATCGGATAAATTCTTTGTCGTATTCTTTACCAGCTTATTGTAATAGGGCAGACACAAAGTATTGACAAATCACATTATCGTTTCCTTCTCCATCAAGGGTAGTTGGACTTGAGAGGCTAAATCCCTCCATCATTGGGCATATTCTTTCAAGGATTCAGTTGACTTCTTATCTAAATTTTAGAGGGTCAAATAATTTGGGGCCCACTCAGCCATATGCTTGTATTGTTAGAGAAAAGCACTTGCCAAGTTAGCCCAGCATTTAATTTGTGTACGATTCAAATTATTGTACCATTTCAACACCAATCTTAATAAGCTTTCCTGAATACAATAGATCAGGAGTTTATCATCTTATAAGTAGCCTGCCATTTTTCTGACAAACATTTTGATGTGTGCCTGTAAGGATGTAGTGCCTTTATACTTCTTAAACTCTAGCATCTTAAATTTTGAAGGGAGAACAAGATCTGGGACTAAGCTGAGGTCTTCAACATCCACACTATTATATAATTCGGCCCTCCCATGGCTTTTAACCTTCTTTCAAGGAGTAGTAGCTTTCTGTTTCCTTTTTCTTTTTCGATGTCAACTACTTCTTTGGCCTTTTGCTTTATCTTTTATTCTTCATCAATGCCTAGCCCCATATATTCCTCTTGCATAAGAATAGCTCGCGTAGTTGTTTCTTGAGGTATGGCCTCAGGGTTTATGATGATGATTGGTGGAAGAGCAGCTATCAATGCCCTATGTTATATATTTTGGGCATTGGTCAGTGGTAGATTGGTCCCTAATTCTTCAACTAGTGCCACCCAGATCTTCCAATAGGAGCATCAGTATTTGCTTCATGCATGGGGTAAGTTGGCCCCCAAACTAGTAGCAGCTCCATCATCTATGAGATTTGAGCATGAAGTTCATCTTACCATTTCAACATGGCCTCTTAAGATTGCTTATGGCTTCTTACGATATGGTTTTTAGCCATCTCCTTACTCTTGCTCTTGCTCTTGCTCTGGTGTAGTAACTATGTGTGGGTATTGGCAATGTTGATTGGTCTCAATTCACAATGGTTAAACATTGTGTGAATTCCAAAATTTTTAAGAATTAAGTAAATATTAATATATCAATAATCATATGTGTATGTTTATGTATGCATGGGTAATGAATGTATTCAAGGGCATTTGGTTTACTACAAGACTTTAAAATCCATAATTTCCATTGATTTTGGAAGGGAATTACATATCACTTATCATAGTAGAATTGTGTCCATAGAACTTCCTAATTTGATCTTATTGCTTTTTGGTTAGTTCCAAAAATTGAAGTATAGCCAGGTTGAATTTGCCAACTGGGTTGATCTGTCTTTAAAGTCCTTGGATCCTTTCTACCATATCCCTCGGTTGGATGATTGCTAAGTGAATTTGTTTTGTTAGATAATCAATATAAAATTGTCACCTTAGCGAATAAGCCGTCCACTTGTCACATTCATCTCGGACTCGACAAAACTTGTTATCCCTATGGACATCTATTTCCTCGTATGCTTGGGTCCATGCCTTAATGTCTGCTCTCTTTAGGTTAACACTTGTCTTACTTGCCCCAAAGCTGAAATTAGTGCTTTTCTTTCTTGCAGTAATCCTGTCACCCTTTCATGTTCTTGGTGAAAGGCATTTTTGAACCATTCATTCTTTTTCGCAGACCTCCTCCATTATTTTCATGTATCCGCATGCACCCTTTGCTTTTGTTCGAATATAGCTACCTTGGCTTTGCTTCCCATAGCTTTAGCTTTCCACTTTCCAAGCTCTTTGCAGAGCTTATGCATTTCTTCAGTAACTTGACTAGGACATTTACTGGAGCTCCCAGATAGACTAATGAATTTTATCTTTTTGTTTTATTTTACCCAATCATGCCTCATTAAAGTGTACTGCTCCTCTATTTTTTGAAGATGCTTTTCTTTGGCTTCCATCTTCACTTTCATATACATGATCTCTTCCTAAAGGGTTTGATTTTCGGCAACCATTTTTTTAATCGCTTTCTACCTTTTCTCTGATTATTTCCACTTTAGAGGGCATGTAAGGCTTTGGTTGAATGGTCTCTTGAAGACTAACCCCCTCTTTGCTTGGAATAATCAAATAACAACCCTGAATTGATCTTCTTACGTTATACCCGAGAGTGCTATAATCTATGTAAGAGAGTGGCTCGGACTCATATATCTCTTTTCAATGTATGATAGTTGTAGGAAGAATGTTCTTATATTCTTCCCCATGATAATCCAAATCCACAGTAGCCAAATCAAAAGTCTTAGGGATGAATTGCTTAGTCCCATATTACCGTCAGACCAAAAGGGGTGCATGTCCTATTGTACCCTATAATCCGAGCAAAGGCACCAATGACAATTGATTGCACCTATACAAGATAGATTTGGGGTAAACCAAGGAGCTCTCCATGTTATCTCTTTCAGAACCAAGTTTTTCAATGATGTCATCCACTGATTCTTTATTGATGATTTTGGCCAATCTTTCTCCATAAAATGCTGAAAAGGGATAAAGTGTGAGAAATAGGTCTAATTCTATCGATTTCATCTCCCTAAAAATGGCTACAAGCCTAAATTTATAGCACTAATGCACTCTCAAAATATCTACCTTCACCTAACTTCTGACATGCGTTAAGTGCTCGAATGATTTCTGCTAAGATAATGGGGGTAAGATGCATATTCTGCTTCAATCAGCCAAAGAGCTCAATCACCACTACTTCCACATGTCTAAGCACCCTTGGGAAAAAAACTAACCTTTATATGGATAAAGCAAATGCATCAAGGGCTTTCCCTTTTTTGGCTTATCCCTAATATACTATTTCAAAAATTGCCATAAAAAACTATGGTATTGCCTTTATGTTTAAAGCGAAGAGACTAAGGAGATAAATCAAGGATCTATGCCAATCTCTTTCTATGACTCGTCGGGTTATGCTCTTTGCAGTAGATAGGTCTTGTCTCCACTTGTCCTAAGCCTAATAATGATGCAATCTCTTCTATGGTGGGGGTCATGTCATGGTGGTTAAATAAAAAGCATTAGTAAGAGGGGTCCCAGAATTCTATTAGAGCTCAAACCAACTGTTCATCTATGGGGATCTTCAACAGCATGGCCATATGGATATATCCATATTTTGTCGTAAACTGGGTTTGCTTGGCTTTATCCCATCATTCCCATATATGTACCATTCAGAAATATTATTTTGTATAAGATCCAAGTGTGTGATCTTTGGCAATCTCGATACAAAGTCCTTGGGTATGCAGTCCCTCCATTTTCTCTGATTCAGTTCGAACTTTATATGGACTTCTTCAAAAGTTCTAGAAATAACCACCATTTTTCTTGGTTTGCCATAAAATCGAATGGAAATTAGCTAGATCTGAAATCAGGCCTGAATTAAACACCCATGATGCCAATGAAAGATGTATGAAAAGAATAAGAAAAGAAAAAAGTAAACAAGTTAGTATCCATGAAATAAATATTCCAGATAATAAAATATAGGAATAAATAATATCACAAAGATGTAATTGAAATAAAGTAGGTGAATAAAGAAAAAAAAAAGGTATGCATATCCTTTCGTATGTCCCTAACCTAAGTGACACCTATAGTAAGGGTATAGTACTAACTGGGGAGCTACCAAGATTCACTATATGAGGTTTGGGTCAAACCTCAAAATTGGTCCTCGAATTGCCCCTAGTCTAGAATGGACTAATGAGGTACCTTTTCCTTATCCATCATGGATTTATGTCGAAAAAGGTTCAATTCAGGTGAGAGTATATTCCATACCCGTAATGAGGCTAACACCTTGGACAAGCATAGGAATTTACACCAGGTAGGCTTTTCACTGGCCCAAACAAAGGCTAACATCTCAAAAGGCAAAGTTGCTTCACCTTATCCTAAATTATTAGGTACTTATGTCCTTCCTGCATTAGACAAAAAGGAAACTATTGTAAATATGCACCTAAAAATGGCCCGGTACCCTTAATGGACTTAAAAATGACCTAAAAAGGCTCAATGAACCTTAAACATTCACTTTTAGCATAAAAGCATCCTGGTAATGAAAAATTAAAAAAATGCCCCTAAGGTATATCTTTGGCATGAGAGTATCCCAGTACCTTTAATAGACTCAAAAAGACAAGTAATGATGATTATTACTCAAAATGGGTAACTTAGATTACAAAAATGACCTAAAGTATGAAAATTACTAATGGGTCCCTAATCTCTCAAAATTAAATATTAGCCCTTAATTGATTAATAATGCTAAAAATATTATTTTTGGCACTAAGAGGATGACAATCAAATGGCAGATGCTCTAGCCACCTTGGCTTTGATGTTCGAAGTAAACAAGGGTAGGAGGTGACACCCATTAAGATGAGCATTTATGAATTCCTTGTATACTGCCACAATATTGAGATTGAGGCAGATGACCTTCATGGTATCACGATATCAGAAATTGTTTGAAGTATCGAGTATATTCATGAAATGCCTCAGAAACTGATAAGAGAACCTTAAGAAGGCTGGCACTAAATTTTATCTTGGATGAAGAAATTTTGTTTAAGAAACATTTTGACCAAACATTATTAAGGTGTGTTGATGCTTTAGAAGGAAAGAAAATAATGAAAGAAGTACATGAAAAAGTTTATGGGATTCATGCCAACAGACATAAGATTGAAAAACAAATCATGAGATTAGGCTACTTCTAGATAACTATGGAGAGTGACCGTATTAAGTATGCTTGAAAGTGCCATAAGTGTCAAATCTATAAAGACAAGATTCATGTCCCACCTTCACTATGACATTTCATGACCGTCCCATGGCCTTTTCCTATATGGGTATTGATGTCATCGGTCCCATTACTCTTGTAGCATCAAGCTGACGTCTTTTATCTTAGTGGCCATTGATTATTTCACCAAATAGGTGGAAGCCACTTCTTTTGCAAACGTCACAAGATTAGTGGTGATTAAATTTCTAAAGGCCAATATCATTTGTAAATTCGGGGTCCCTGGAAAAACTATAACAGATAATGCCTCTAACTTGAATAATAAATTGATGACAGAGGTCTGTACCTAACTCAAAATCTTTTATCATAATTCGGTCACATATCGTCCAAAGATAAATGGGGCCATAGAAGTTGCCAACAAAAATATTAAGAAGATTCTAGGAAAAATGGTGAAGACTTGTAAAGATTGGCATGAAAGCTTCTATTCGTTCTTCTTGCTTATCAAACCTTAGTACAAACCTCGACTGAGGCAACACGTTACTCATGGTGTATGGCACAAAGGTAGTACTACCAATTAAAGTTGAGATCCCATCACTTCAAATATTAATGGAGACCAAATTGGAAGAAGCTAAATGGGCATAAGATCGCTATGAATAATTGAACTTTATTAGAGAAAAGAGGTTGAAAATGATCTAGCATGGGCAAATGTACTAGAAAAGGATGATAAAGGCCCATGATAAGAAGATTCGTCCAAGACAACTTCATGAAGGATAATTGGTGTTGAGAAAAATCCTCCCAATATAAAAAGATCCATAAGGCAAGTGGGCACCCAATTGGGAAGGGCCCTATGTGGCTGTAGGTGCATTAATCCTTGTCAAAATAGATGGAGATGTCTTGCCAAACCCTATCAATACAAACAGTGTAAAAAAATCCT
>JBBYHO010027778.1:0-53838 GCA_038382025.1 Adansonia gregorii
ACTAATATTACAAAATAATCTAAAAATCATGAAATCAAAATAAAAATAAGCACAAAATGGTCATGAACAATTCCAATTAGATTCAGCCAAGATGAAAAACATGAAATACATACATGCTTTGACATAAAAACCATGGAAATAAGCATAAATAGTTATCATCAAACTTAAATCAAAGTAAAATCATAAACTAAATATAATATTATTCTAATCAACATATCAATATCGCAATAACATGAAAGAAACCTGAACATAAATACAACAAAATCAAAATCATAATAACAAGAATAACCGTATATATATATATATATACACACACCCCCAAGATTGAACTAAATAATAACTAAAAAAAATAATTTAAAGCCACCATGTTTAGCCTTTCAACATGGATGATAATCCACGAGCCTTAACATAATCTTGGCTTATGAATGAGGATAAAAATGAATCAAAATGAAGAAGAGAAAAGACAATTGTGATACCTTAAGGAAAAACTTGAAAAACTTAGTGTTTTTCTTCTTCCGAGCCATCTCTTTTTTCTTTTTTTTTTCCTCTTGCCAAAAAACCTTCCATGGAGAAAAAAAAATCCTCTATTTCTAGAGGAAGGGGCTGCAATATTGCTGCCCCAAATTGGAGTGGCTGCATGGTCCCTAATTTCTTTTTTTTTTTTTTGTCTTTTTTTGATGTGAAGATGGCTTGTTAGGTTAGAAATAATAAATATTGTGTCATAAGCCCATGCTCTTATTATCTTTTTTGCAAGTCACTCTATTATCAAGCTCATGATGAAGTTGCAGCTCATGTAATGGTAATTGGGATGTAACCAACTTGGTTAGAAAGTAATTGGATGAGAAAACAAGCTAGTTAACATGTAACTAGTTGAAAAAAGTAAATTAAATGAAACTAAATAAAATTTTCAAAAATCAAAATAAAATTGAAATTAATGTTAATTAATCATAGGCAAAATTTTAGAAATGAAATGGTGCAAAAGATCCTAATTGGAAGTTAAAAACTAGTAAAATTTTACTAGAAATGCCTTAGTGTAGGAAAATTGACATATATGAAAAAAATTCAAAACCTATGAAATAATTTAAAATTTTCAAAACTGTTTTAATAAGAGCTAAATGACAATATTAAATGAATTTTAAAAATTTTAAACCGAAAAAAATTCCCCTGAAAACATTCATGGAATAGAAAACTCGATTTTTCAAAAACAAGGAAATTTTAAGGAAAAAACCAAAAGTCATGGAAATGAATGAATTTTTGAAAACTGAATTAACGTTAATCAAATAGTAATATTTGATGAATTTTAAAAATAATAAACTAAGAAAAATCACCCCGAAAATATTTACAGAGTAGAAAACTTTTTATTTTGGAAACAAGGGATTTAAAAAAATTCAAAACTCATGAAAATGAATGATTTTTTGAAGAATGAATTAATGCGGATCAAATAATAATATTTTATAAATTTTAAAAATTATACACCAAGCAAAATCACCCCGAAAATTTTTACAGAATAGAAAACTCCGTATTTTTAAAATAAAAGAATTTTAAGAAAAAAATTCAAAACTCATGAAAATGAATGGATTTTTGAAAACTAAACTAATGTAGATGAAATAATAATATCTTATGAATTTTTATATTTGAAACTCGAGAGGATTCCACTAAAAATTTTACGAGTAAAGAAAAACTCGTATTTTAATATCGACAAAAATTAGAGAATTTCATTGATACTGAAATAAAACAAATTCAAGACTATATATTATTTAATATTAATTTCTAAAGTGAAGAAAATGAACTTGTAAAATTTTAAAAATTGATCAACAAGAACCAAAAGTAAAATTCACGAGCATGATACTCGTAAGACTATAAAATTCAAAATTAATTTATAAAATTTATAGTTTGGCCCTTCATCAGAGAAAATGCCAATACATATTTTTCCTTGAATGTTTATGATTTTTCAGGGTGCGTATTGGCGTAAATACTGTACAGGTACTAATATAATTATACAACAGTCAACTTTCAAGTTTAATGAAAAATTCTTTAAAAATTCCTAAAAATGACAAATTTGATTGCATATCTTTTGCAGAAACAAATTTTCAAAATTTTGACAAAAAAAGATAAAAAATAATTTTTTTTCATAAATATTCATCCTATATATTCGAAAATAGAAATCAGAATATGACTTTTTTGTCATGTGAACTTACAATTGTTTAAATTATGACTATAAAGGTCTTCAAAATGTCTTCTTCATTTGAAAAATATCAGTCTTAGTGAGGATGGCCATTCTGTTCTTGATCTCAGATATTCAAGATTATTGGAAACGAGACCCAGACGAAATTAAGTGTCTAAAATACACACCAAGAGATAAAATGCGAAAAGAATAATCACAGGAACACAAGGATTTACATGGTTTGGCTTTAAAGTCTACGTCTACAAGCAGAGGAAACGAGAAATTTTACTATAATAATAAGTAAAAGATTATAAATATTTTGATGCTTAAAAAATACTACCCAATAACTCACGACTCCACTCCCAAAGTACCCAAAAAAATCACTACACTAATTGCTCTCTAATCTCACTCTCGGTTTGCTCTTGCTTCTTCACTCTTACTTCTTCTCTGTCGAGGCTCCATGACCTACATATACACATCATAACCAACCTTACATTTAATGCAAGAATTGAAAAAATTTCTATAACTATTAATGTTGTGTAGACCTTGGTTAGAAGAGGAGAAACCAAACTTTGCAGAGTTAAGTTTGGTGCCTAGCTTTGACATTATTATTTTTTTTACTTCATTTTGTTTAATCTCACGGTTATTTGGTTTTACATTTCCTGCATTTTTGTTGTTTTGATTGTCCCCGATTGATAAAATCTACGCTTATAAAATGTTCAATCAAATAATTAATTAAACTATTTGGTTATTCTAATTATTTAGATTTTAAATTAAAATCATTATCAACGTAAAATGTACAAAAATAAGAAAAATTTGTCTGCAGCATAGCGTATGTCTTCATTCTATATATATATATATATATGTATATATGATTAACTTTTTTCTTGTATGCATCTTTTACAGGTGAAATTTAGCCCCGTATAACACAAAACAAATCTGATTTGAGCACATATCTAGTCAGTTCAAACTACTAACCATATAAAAAAAACAGTCCTTGCTTCAGGCTTTCTTAATTAACTTGTATTTCAACCTTCCCGTTATTGCAGAAAACTCCAGTTGAGTATTTCCTTTCCATTTCAAGAATCTGGTCACACCGACAATGGTACCAAGAAACCTCCTTGTTTTCTTGCTTTTCTTCATCATTCCCTTCACCTTCAAATTCCCATCTTTAACCTCTGTTGAAGTTACCATCTTCGATTTCCCAGTTTTTACTTTCAGGAACCTCACTCTTCTCGGTGATTCCCATCTTAAAAATGATGTAATAGGACTCACCAGGGAGCTTGGTGTTCCTTCTCCAAACTTAGGCACCCTTATCTACAGTAACCCCTTCATTTTTTTGGCCAAGATTCTAATATCACGGCTTCTTTTTCCACAAGTTTCTCTTTTTCCATCAACAATGTCAATTCAAGCTGTTATGGTGATGGCTTAACATTCTTTCTTTCAAATGATAACCAAACTCTTGGGAGTCCAAGTGGGTATCTTGGTCTTATTAACTCTTCAGCATTGACCAAGAAAAAAGTTTTTAGCCATTGAATTTGATACCAAGCTTGACACTTAATTCAATGATCCGAATGAGAACCATGTTGGTGTGTATATTAACCAGCTCATTCAATCAAGACAGCTAATGTATTGTTACAAGATATTGATTTAAATAGTGCGAATTTGATTACTGCTTGGATTGATTACAAGAATGATTTGAGCGTCTTGAATGTTTTCTGTGGATGTTGAATGATTTGAGCGTCTTTAAAGCCTCTAACGCCATTATTATCTGTGGATGTTGATTTGTCTATCTTAAAAAGGATATGTTTGTTGGGTTTTCAGCTTCAACAGAAGGGAGCACAGAATTTCATTTGATGGAGAATTGGAGTTTCAAGACTTCTGGTTTCCTGCCTGTGAGACAAAGATCACATCCTCATAATCTGTCGGATAGTTCAGTTACAATAATATCAGATGTTCCCGTATCAAATTCTACTAATAAAAACCACAACAAGCTTGCTTTAGGACTTGGGATTGCTAGTTCAGCCTTTTTATTGTGCTTCTAGCTGTATTTGATTATGTTTCCATGAAGCAATGGAAAGATATGAGAATAGAAAAGTATCTCAAAGCAGAGATTTTGACAGAGCCATGGGAGTTTAGTTGCGAAGAACTATATGCAGCCACAAGATTGTCTCAATCCAGTAGAATCATAGGACGTGGTGCATATGGTAATGTTTACAAGGCCATTTTCATTTCTAAAGGGACTGTTGCTGTAGTGAAAAGATTAAAACACTCCCATGAAGCTGAAGGTAAGATTGAATTTCTTGCTGAATTGTCCATTATAGCTAGCTTGAGGCACAAGAATCTGGTTCATCTACATGGTTGGTGTAATGAGAAGGGTGAATTGCCACTTGTTTACGACTTTATGCCTAATGGAAGCCTTGATAAGGTGCTTCGTCCAGAACCTGGGAATGGCATATTGTTGACATGGTCCCATCGGCAAAATATTGCTATTGGATTGGCCTCTGTCTTAGCATACCTACACCAAGAATGCAAATAGCAAGTCATTCACAGAGGCATGAAGACAAGTAATATAATGCTTGATGGAAACTTTAATCCAAGACCTGGTGATTTTGGCTTGGAAAGGCTGATGGATCGTGACAAAAATCCAGTTTCAACGATTGCTGTGGGAACTATGGGCTACGTTGCTCCTAAGTATCTTCAGTCTGGGAACGAAACTGAGAAAACCGATGTTTTTAGGTATGATGTTGTTATTCTTGAAATGGCTTGTGGTAGGAGGCCAATTGAGAGGGAAGTAGACAGCTAGAAAATAGTGAATTTGGTTGATTGGGTGGGGCTTGCACGGTGAGGGAAGGATCACAGAGGCTGCTGACAAAAGGTTGAATGGGGATTTTAAGGAGAAAGAAACGTGGAAGTTGCTGCTTGCAGGTTTGAGCTGTGCACACCTGAATAGTGCTGACAGGCCTTCAACCAGGAGACTCCTTAAGATCCTTAATAATGAGGCAGAGCAAATAGCTGTGCCAAAGATGAAACCAACTCTCACTTTCTCCTGTAGCTAGTGTTGAGGACAGTGTGTTTGTTCCCGATGATGATGAAGGATGCTTGAGCAGAGTAGAGTGGAATTAAACTTCATTTTATGCAAAATTCATTGATTGTTTGATTCTTTCATTGTTTGAGGAAATGATGCTGGAGAATGACATTGCTGGCTAATTGTGTTATTGGATTAGCGCATGATGTCTGTTTGTCGGCGGTTATTATTTTAGTTGAATAAGCCAAATGACGGCGATAGCGATAGTGATAGTGATAGTTATAACTCCATCCATCCCAGTCCCAGCTAAGTGCTAAAGCTATTGCTTAGGTTGTCTTTTCCGTTGCCTTAAATTTTGCACTTAAGTTTTAATGCTCTTCTCAGAATTCAATTCATGCTATTCTGGTAGAAAGAAAAGAAAAAGCACCATTCTATTTTCTTTCTAACCGAACATATGCTAGGAAGTGTAGTAGCAAGTGGTTTCAATGCTAGACGTTGAGATTCCACTCTTATACTTAATTAAGAAAAACAAAATTGATGGTTTTGACTTCTTTCTTAATACTATTTTTACTCCGAAGTCGAAAATTAGCCTATCTTTTTATTTAAGAATAAAGAACACCAATTATTAATCCTCAATAACCCAGCATCGTCTGTCTGTCACCACGCCGTCTGCCAGCTTATCTTGTCATTCCGTTATCTCTGCCCCACGTCACTCTTCACCAACGCTTTCATTAACGCCCTTGTGACTCTCCTCCCCCCACCGCCCAGTTTCTCCCCCTTTCCGACCTTTTCCTTTCCGTTATCCTTCAAAACTAACGGCGTTAATCCCGACTCCAAAATTTGTTTCTCCCTTCTCTTTCACATTTTTCCTCCCAAAAATTTGGCTTCTTTCATTCATTTCATTCATTCATTCAATTCTCTCTCTCTCTCTCTCTCTCTCTCTCTCTCGCTCTCTCTAAAAGCTCTCAGCATTCTCGCTTTTTCCTCACAAGAAAAGTTTTTCTTTCAAGAATTCATGTCGGTATGTAATCTTTTTGAGTTTATTTTTGTCTTTTCATTTCCGTTTATATTTGTTAAAAAAGAGTTTAATTTTGTTTCCGATTTTTTTCTTTGGATTTGAGCTTTGAATAGTTTTGGTTCATATCTTTTAGTTTTGAGGCTGGGTTTTTATGGTTTTTATCCCCTTTTTGTTAAAAAGAAAAAAAAAAAGAGAATCAAGCTCGATTTTGTTGCTGATTAAAGGTTTCTTTGGCTAAAATTTTGGGCAAGTTTTTGTCTTTATGATTACGCTTTTACCTTTTATCATTTTGTTGCCATTTCCCTTGATGAGTGTTAGCGGACGCTGGTTTTGATCCTTTTGTTTTGTTTAACTGATGAATTGTCTATCATTTGAGCAATTTACTTGTATAATAACTTGATTTATGGTTGGATTTTTTTTTTCTTTCTTAATGGTGATTTTACTCAATTAAAACTTTGGAAGTTAGATTTATATTGAAAAAATGAGATGCACTAGCAAATGGGTGAGTTGTTTGGACTTGTTTTTTAGAATCTTGTCTTAATAGGGACCGGCAAGGTTCGATTAATGCACCATTAATTTGTGTTAAAATGTAGTTTCTGCTTAATCAATGAATCCGGTAAGCAGTGACAACGTAGGATTGCCATAAAGTTCTTTTGAGAACATATCAGGAATCAAGATATTGAAGTTTGCTCTTTGAAGAAAATTAGCTTGTGCCGGCAGTGCTCAGAGGGCATGTGTTGTTACTTTTGTAGTATTTGTTATTCTAATCTGCAAATGGAAGCTTGAACTTGAATGTCATAGCCTCTAAATTTGTTCATATTCCGGAGTAGACAATCTTTCATATCAATCTGTTAATATTCAATTGACCGCTACTGAGTAATTAGAGTTCTTGATGGGATCCATGGCAATGTTCATTTTGAAAGATCTGACTAATTTATGCATCGATTTCCATTACTCCATATTTTGGCAGATTCATTTTTATCTTGTTTCAATACAAGTTAAGCTTTTCAATGTATCTTTCCAACAATGTGATCATTTCAAATTACCTGGTTGTGTTTTTATGTTATATGTAATTTGCTTTTATTTGGTATTTTTATCTCCTTTTATTGTTATTGTGATTCGCACTCAATTATTGCTCATTTTGAAGGGCTTTGATTTGATTCTGTAATTAATTGTATTATTGCTATCTAGGCATGGCTTTCTATCACTGCTCTACCCACCTAACATCTCCCTTCAATAAAAGTTGTCACCAGTGAATGATTATATAGTAGCTGAAAACAGTTATTCATGAACCATTTATGATTGGTTTTCTTGCACATATATCCCATTTTAAAAAATAGTAACTATGGAAATTTTGTAGTCTTAGACGAGGTTTTCTTTTGGATTGCTTTCTTTAACTGATCAATAACCAGTGTTTAATTAAACTGCATTATCTATTTGGGCCTGCACTGAGTTGTAATAATTCAAATTACGACATGCCCTTTTTACCCAACTGCTGTAAGAATCAGGAATATGATTGATCTAAGCTCAGCTGAAGTCAGATTTGTTTGCCTTTAATATTGCAAAACATGCCAATTAATTTTGCCGTTGTTAAATGGAATTTACTTTGTTTAAGTTGAAGCTGAATTTATGCAAGAGCTTTATAGTATCTAGCAGCTGTCACTTGCATTTAGGGGTTGGACTGTCTTATTAATAGTATGGTCTATTGAATAAGTTCCATTCTATTCGTAGTCAACTAGTTAGGTGGTTGTTAGTTCAAAACAGAATAGATCTGCTGTTGTGTTTCAATTTAAAAAAACTTAGAGGTCTATTTAATGACAAGAAAGTGAAAAATATCTGTCTTACACAGAGTAATAAGTACCTTGACCTCTATGGAAAACAATGACGACTTTTGTCGTATCCTCCTTTTCCTTTTACCTTGTTTTAGAGTTTAGAACCATCGAGGGAAGCAATTTGTTAGAGTAACTGTTTTGTTGCCAGACTGAATGTGTACAATTCTGTGCTTGGAATGTACAATTATTGATTGGCTTTATGATGTGGAACTGAGTAGCTATTAGTTAGCTACTTGTGGATCTTGACAGGCTTTAATTTTGTTCCCTGGATGTTTTATCCATCTACCTACTTTGGTTATGAGGACATTAATGGGAGCATTTTACTTTTCTTTTTGCTCAACAGGACAAGGGTCGACCATTGCCAAAATTTGGTGAATGGGATGTCAACGATCCTGCATCAGCTGAGGGATTTACCGTGATCTTTAACAAGGCAAGGGACGAGAAGAAAACAGGTGGCAAACCTGAATCACTAGCAAAGGCTGATCCTCATGTTAAGCCTGGAGTGAATCCTAGCAAACCGCAACCTGTAAGTAATCTTTAATGACTTAGCCTTGTTATTGGCATCTTAGATGCATATGTTAGGCGGTGTTGATAATAACTATTGTAGATTTCTCTCTTGATGTGGTGTTGTTTTTTTTAGAAAAAATGGCTTTGTTGCATTCATGCCCCACCTGCGGAATCTTAGTGAACTCCTGCCTACTATATAAGAGCTTCCACAAGTATGTTCAAACTTCAAACCCTACCTTATATTCCTAAACAAGAGAGGATCTATAGGGCATTGATAAGCTCTTCCTGGAATTTACTTTTTGTGGTGTAAAATTAAATTCTGGTGGGATAAAAGAGCAAAGAAGACGAACACTTAGTGTATTTATAGGTACTGACTTGGTAGGTTATTATTAAAGGTTGAGTTATTTCATTTCTTCTTTGCCTTATCTGTAATTCTGTATTATAAGCTGTGGAGATCGTGTTACATTCTTTTCATGTTATACGAGTAATTGGTGTGTTTGAGAAGTTCTTTTTCTTTTTCTCTTTTCTTCTATTCATTTCATTTTCACTTCTTTTTTCTTTTTATTTTTTTCAATGAATTTGCATTCTGGGATGCCATTCTTAAAAATATTTCAATGGCAGTAATTTAATGCTTGACAAATATGTCATTTTGAGTAGTTCGAAATAAATATATAGCCTTTGCACAACAACGATTCCGGCCAAAAAGTGTGCTTGCAGATTATGGCTGATGAACATCACTCATCTTTGAGACTACAAACAATTTAAGCAGGCATAACTTAAACCAACCGTGCATTATTATTGTTTTATAGATGTATATATATAATATTAATTTGAGATTTAATATGAAATATATTTTTAATTTTTTATTATTTGTAAATGGTAATTTGGGATTTAATGTAAAATAGTTTTTTATTTTTTATTTGTAAATCATATTTCAAAATTTAACATAAAATATGTTTTTATTTTTAAATAATAGCTTAAGATTTAATAAAAAAATATTTTTTTAATATTTTTTATTTTTAAATATTATTTTTGATATATATAATTAATATTTATAATTTATATATATATATATTTATATATATGTGGGAGAGTGGGTCCTCACACCCGACTCTCCCATCAACGCATGAGCAAAACAGTACAAAAGAATAACAGCAGAGAAAAGTCAAAATTAAATTATAATTATAAATTTTTATTAATAATTTTAATAATTATTATTTTTTTAAATAATTTTTCTCACTTTCATTTTTTTAAAATTATCACTTGGAATTCTCCCTAAAAAAAGATCGATGCTTTGTTTGTGGAACCGAAGAAAGTCGAAGTAAAAGACAAAGATGCCGACCAAGTTGCCAAGTAAGGTAGTAGGTTATAGATAGCCGCCAGACTCTAAAACTGAGGTTGTCTTCTTGTTTGCTTTATGGTTTAAGTCAGCGAAAATGCTTAATTATCGCCTATTTCGTCTATTCTGTCGTCCCGTTTTATTTAAGAAGAAAAAATTATCATTTTAATGAGAAAATTATTATTTGACATGATAATTGTTTTTTTAATTTTATAAAATTATTACATGAGATGATAATATATATATTTTTTAGTAAGATAAAACTCGAGAAAAAAATCATCTACCATTGCTTTTTTTTTTTTTTTAAGTTTAAGGAATCTAATTTATGAGTTTTTTTTCGAATCTAATCTAAATTATAAAAATTATTATTGCCACGAAATTATATATTATTTAATTAATTAATAAGTATTTGCTTATAAATAATACTGCTTTTTTAGTCAAAATAATTAATTATTAGTTATTTAATTCGCATATTTAGATTTTAAATTATTGTCTTTTGTTCATTTATACTTAATTATATATAGCTTTTTTAATAATAAAAAAATTCAGCTTTTTTCCATTGTAATGAAATATAGCTTTTTCCTTTTATATTTTTATTAAAATTTATAAAAGTAGTTAATCATTAATGAAAATGAGGATTTTAAACTGGAATATCTCGGATTGTGTTCTTATTTATTTATAGCTTACAAGCACGGATTTTGCCTTAGCTATGCTCATTTAGGAATTTAAGATAATACTCTTTTCTTTTTATGTAGCAACGTTGACCCATAAAGATATATAAGCAAAGAAGTAAATGCATAAAGTTGTACCAACACTTTTTACATCTCTCTGCAAACAAACACAATTTCATTATGAAAATATCCCCTTTATGCTTATTCCAGCTCTTCCTTGTTTTCTTCAATTATTTATATTTAATATTAATGTTTAATATATTCATATATATGCATATGGCTTTTTAAAAATTTTTTAAAGACTTAAATATGTATGTATTAGGTATATTCATAAGTATTTAAAATTTAAATTTAAATTTGAATAACGCAACCCTATTATATTTATTTTGTTTTTTTTTAAGTAGAGTATTTGTGTAGTTCTTTGTATATTTACAAAAAAATAAATAAACGATTTCCATTTCTGTAATCATAAGCATATTTTATGTTATACAATAAACTCAGCAAGTCATCCTGCTTGGAAAACAGTATGTTAGCATTGTGAATTTCTTTATAACAAAAATTAAACTACTAACAATAGACATCCATCAATATTAAATATATCTTTACCAAAATAATATTATTTATTAAATTAGTTATATTCCTTTAAAAAATAAAAAATGAACACTGATTATCACAAATCATAATTTTAATCATACAGTACTATACTAATCTAGCACTAGTACTAGTAATTATAAGAAAGAATAGAAAAAAGGAGCAACTCAATAATAATTATAAAGAAATAAATACTAAAATGAATTAATATATGAAAGAAAATCGTTGGGTCTCTTCTCAATTCCCCTCTCCCTGTATATATACAGACAGCCAACCCTACTCTCCTCTCAGCATCATCAACATCAAATCATATCAAATCTATATGTATATAAAAAATTTACGTACTATATATTTTCAACATTATTCTTCATTATCTTCTTCTAGTATTATTATTATTATTATTATTAAATCTAAAATAATATATAAAAGCATAACAAATTCAATTTTCTCTTCTTTTTTTTTTCCCCCCTTTGCTTCTTTCTTCCCTATTGAGTTTTATCCTCCTCTCTTCCCTTTCTTTCTTTCTTTGCTACCATGAGCAGCAAAGGTGGTGGCGGTGGCGTTGAGGGGTCGGGGGTTTCGATCCCATCCAAAGGAAACGATCCAAAGTATAAGGGAGATCACAGGGAAGCAACACAACGATGAAGAAATCTATGCAGTCCTCTCAATGAGTGCTCTATGGATCCTAATGAAACTCCGCAAAAGCTTCTTTATCTGAGTATAAATGAAGATTTAAAATTTTCTTTTTTGACTTTTTATCCGAGATTTTTTAAGGGTTTTCTTGTTTCTTGTTTGGGGTTTTGCGGTTTCTAAGTTTTGCTAGGTTAATGGTTTTTTTTTTTTTTACGAGTGGTATTTTTGGTTGAGGAAATTAGGATTTTTAAGAGTGTGGTTTTGATGCTTTTGTACTTTTTTGCTAATAGAAACTGGATTGTGCATTATATGATTTTTTTTTTATTAAATTGATTTTGCATTATTCTGCTGCAAGGACATTGGTTCAGCTAGCTTCAACTAGCATACATTCATACAATCTCAGCCAACTTAAACTAACAGAACATTTGCATACAATTCCTCAGCTAACAAATGGCCTAGCAATACCCCAGGCTGAACAAAGTCAGAAGTTAACAGGGTCAGCAGTCGGCAAATACTGCTGATGCTCTTAAAAGCCTCAGTGCAACTGTCTCCTTCAATTTTCTGGTGGTTTCCTGTTTAGTGCACTGTGATCATTATATCATTTGTTGATTTCGTGTTTTGTGTTGGAACAGTGAAGAAAATTGGGTTTGAGGTGTAGGCTTGGGTTCTTTTGTGCGTTTTGCCAATGGCACGTGAATTTTGCACGGTTTTGATTCTTCGTTTTGTTTTTCTAAGGATGTTGTTGGCTGCTGGGAAATGGGAGAAGATTAAACTGTTAACAGTTTAAAATGATCATTTTAGAAAAGTCAAAGTTTATAGAATTCATAGTTATTCATAATTAGTTATGTTATGAAGGCACAATTTTAAATTGTAAAGTTGATTTGTAAAAACATAACTTTCACATATAAAATTATCATAAAATAATTCAACTTTTATAAAAGGGTATTTTATTAAAAGATACATTTATTTATTATTTATATAAATAAATCTTTGTTTAGTTATTTTCACTATTTTGCTTGAAGATTGAGGGTTTTGGTGTATCTTGAAGGCATATTAAAGCTTTAAGGGAAGTATTTTGCACGCTTCATAGTCATTTTACTTTAATAATATTATTTTCTTTTCTTACTTTTTTCTTTAATTTTTTAACAATCTTAAGGCTTTAAAATGTAAGTGAAACTTTTACTTCAAGACATAAGGAAAGAAAAATAGTAATTGCTATATATTATTGGTTATAACTCACGGAAAGGAATGGATGGTTGATAATTTTTATATCTTCCCTCTAATATCTCACACTTTAATAAGCCCAGTTGAAAAACACTAATTCGGAAAAACCTTTTTAAATAAATATTATTTAGTAGGTGAAAATTACACCCATTAATGGTAATTTCATCTTTGATATAAATTTGAGATTGATCAATGTGAAATGTTCTAATAATATTTTTTGAATAGCAATTATTCCTATTATTGCTATGGGTGAAAGTTTTACTCCAAGACATAATAAGAAGATTGTTCAAGTATGCATATTTTTGTTTTCCTCATGTTGCATGAATCGAATTTCATGTTTATTGTTTTCTTATTAATTTTAAAGCTTATGAAGAATGATTGATGCTTCATTACTGTTAATTTAATGGTGACTTGATTATTCACTTGAAAATGGCATATTTGTTTTTTCAAAATGTTTTTTGCTTAACAATATATTAACATAGACCTTGTATCTAGCATTGGTGACCATATATGCATGAAATTGCCACAAAGTGATGTTTCATGGATTAAATATTGTTGGATGATAAACCATTAATGTTTTATTATATATATGGAAAAGAAAGATGAATCATTGTGGTTGAGTTAATATAATCATAAGTTCAAATAAGTTATGTATTTTAAATAATAAAATTTTCTAGTCCATGAGATTAAATGAAATTATAGATGTATAATTTTTAAATTTTGTGACATGAACTAATATTGTTTTATGAAAAAATGCTGGATTGTTCTAAAAAATTTATTATCAATATAGAGGTATTTTTGACTAAAAATAAGACAAGTCATATATTATTTGCATGATCAATTTTTCTAGTCAAAGTAGAATTGTGGAAAGCAAAAGCATTTATAATATACTCACTATTCTAATATAAAAATAAAATCTTCTATAGACAATGTATAACATAGTAGTCATTAATTTGGCCACAAAGATTTGAAGATCCAAATATGATTACATAATTTTATTTGATCTTATTTAGTATTTAGTGTATATTATAATGTATATGACTATGATGAAGTGGATATAGTTTGAACAAGGCTATAAATATATAGTTAATTTATGAATATGATAAAATGCATTTATATCCACCATATATAACATTGGTAAGTAATCTCCAAAGTAGTCATTATGAAATCATGATATAAGATTTATAAAAAAAAAATATGAAGAAGCATAGTATATATATGAAACTAAAGAAAAGGTGACTATTGTTGACCTTTGGGTATTGCTTTTCATATTGATAATTATCTTAAGGGGCCATGCTTAAGAGAGATATGAAAATACTTAATAAAAGTTAAGATATTTGGAAAATCATGACTCGAAGAAGAAAAGATCAAAGTAGCAAGATGAATGCTATTCGACCCTTTTGGGTGGTAGACATGGTTTTGATCATAATTATAAAATTAGCTAATAATGTCCATGATAAAGAGTGTATATATGTTGATATTTTAGAATCATTTGATAAGTCTAGTAATGGTATGGTAATATGATTGCTCTAAAATAAGATATGAAACAATCTTGTATATGTATGGTTTATTGAACAAAAACCATGTTTAAGTATATACACACAATAAGTTTAAAGTCATATATTACCTATACTAAGAAGCAATGGAATAATAGCAACAAATTTGTCTTATTTCAGCAAGAGATTTAAGGCTTCGTTATAATAAATTATTTGACTGAAAAGGTAATATAAAGAATAGTTTACACATTTAGTGATAATTAATAAAGTGAACAAACGTGTAACTATCATAAGAGATAGATAAAGTGATCATTATAAATATTATTGGGCAAAGAATTGGTGCTTGTACGCAAGATATCCTTGATAGTTGAAATACTATTAAAAAACCTTTTTTTAATAAAAAGAAAAAATATCTTACACATGGTGGGGGTGCTTATTTCTTATAAACTATTAAGAAATAAAGAAATACCATCATAGAGTAATAAAATTTGGTATAATTTTAGCATGTTTAAATTATACACATTAATAAGTTTATTATAACTTATTAAAAGGGCAGCCATTAAAAAGATCCTTAAAGTTGAAGGACTAAAAAGTGATTGGCTTCTTACTTTATCCAATTATATTAGAAATATAGTTGTATTCAAATTATATTAAAAATATTACAGAAATAGAATGGTTGAAAATATTTTTTGTAATGAACATAAGGGTTGTGGCCATAACTAATGCCAACTATTTCCTATAATTGTTGGAAAAAGGTAACAAAGTTTAAAAGTATGTAGTAATATGTACATAGAGAGTATGGACATGTTAATCTCTTATTCGATTATATTAAGGATTCAATCTATATTTTAAGATTATCATAAAAGAAAATAAATTATTATAAATTGATTTGTAGTACTACAAGTAGAATAGTTTAAACGCTATTATTATACACCAATAATGGGAACCTAACTTTTAAGTAGTAGCCTTTAATTTTAAAGTTCAATGGGTAAGAATAAGTTATTGTCATGTGTCTGTGATGCACTAGTAAAAATTGATTAGAGACTAGTGTGGTCCATTTTGTATAAAAGATGAATATAAATACTCTTAATAGAGTTTATTATTTATTATTTGAATGTCCAAAGCAATAGGGACGTTAAGAAACTCTGGGTATATAAACATAAGAACTGGTGTTTCTTCAACAAGAAAAATTAGGGTTTCTCTTGTAAATGTTTATTATGAACAAGATAAGCACATGGCCATAATAGTGCTAAAAGTGAATAACTTTTGACAGATATATAAATGAATATTATGTGTGATGTATCTTCAATTCTAATATTAGAAGTTATGGTTCAATCTGCGAACACCAATAAGTTCATTAGAATTTTAAGATATATTCGCTAATTGATGGTTCAAATCGAGAGATAACTTCTTGTATGCATAATATTTATTTGTGTGAAAGGCTAAATTTTTCAAATCGAGAGATAACTTCTTGTATGCATAATATTTGTTTGTGTGAAAGACTAAATTCCCAACATTCTAAACTAATGGGGGATTGTTAATAGTTTAAAATATTGGTAGACAATCATTTTAGAAAAGTCAAGTTTATAGAATATATAGTTGTTCATGATTAGTTATGTTATGAAGACACAATTCTTGAGTTGTAAAGTTGTTTTGTAAAGATATAACTTTTACATATAAAATTACTACAAAACAACACAACTTTTATGAAAGGGTATTTCATTAAAAGATACATCTATTTATTATATATATGAATGACTTTTGTATTTAGTCATTTTCACTATTTTAAGGTTGAGGGCTTTATTGTATCTTGGAGGCATATTAACGCCTTAAGGAAAGTGTTCAACATGCCTCAGAGCCATTTTACTTTAATAATATTTATTTTCTTTTCTTGCTTTTTTTCCTTAATTTTCTAACATAAACAAATTCAATACATTTAATAACTTGTGTGCTTTATTTTGATTTATCAGCTATATCAGTTTACCAATTTCTTTGTTTTTCTTTTCACTCTTTAGGTTGATTGTAGGTTTTAATAATTAATTGTAGCATCATAATTTGATAATCTTGTTTAAAGTAATAGATCAATATTCTAAAAATTATTTTTTATCATTGCTTTGGTGGTCTGTGATAAAATTTTGTTTTAGTCTAAATCATTGGCCTTTATAACTTAAATGCATGCAAATGCGTAAAATGACCATTGCTGGTAAGTAGCTTTTCTTTTTGGTTCCATCGAAGTATGATTTTTGTGTTGACATGTTATGGGTAACTTTTTGTGAGATATTCTAGTTGTATTAAGTGCATACTTTGTTTTTGCTTAATGTATCTTATGGTTTCTTTTTGAAAGTATGACCATCACATTTTTGGTTGGCAGATACATTTCATGAGGTGAAATAGGAATAAAAAGGCAAGTAGTGTTCTTTTCCTTCTAATGGATGAAAATAAAATTTCTTCATTTTGATTTTCTATTTTTTTCGACTGTAGTTATGACTTTGGTTATAAATAAATCTATTGTTTTTATACGCTGTGGTCTAGTAGATGCTTCCTTGTAATTGTTAATACATGGGAAACCAAAAACATGAAAAATTGATGAAGTCTTCAAAGTGTGTAGCAATGCCACTTTCTTTAAGATTTTATTCATCCCACCATTAACTAGGTATGCAAAAGGTTTTTCAGCGTATAAACCTCGAGGATACAATGAAGCTCAATGATTGATAACATTTTGTATTGACAATATCAATCTACTATACACTAAGTAGTGTGTAGTAAAACTATAAAAAATTTTATATGAGGCTTCTTTGTTACTTTTAACATGTATTTTTTCTATGTGTCTTCCAAACATAGAGCTCTATTTATAAGGAACTAAATGTCCTTTCATTTAGACATAACTATCTAAATATATGTTTATTTGGATAGTTATCGTACTTAGTAAATAACTAAGAGTTACTACTCTTAATTAAATAATTAAAAGACTTTACTTTATGACTTTCATTATTTTGAAAAGATTCCAACAATCCCCCGCCATTTTCAGAATAATCCAAATTTGATAATTTTGAAAATGAATTGCATAAATGAAGGTGTCTTATGATTGAACCTTCACTTAGTGAAAACATATTAAAGTTAATCGAAATTGCATGGTAGACTATGCTTTGAACTAGCTATACTATTTGGTCAATCGAGCACATCTCACGTAAAGATTTCAACGCCAATAAATGAATAGTTTTTGGGGACACTATTATAGCCATGTGTTTGCGTCCTCTTTTCATGAGTGCTGTTAGAGCTAGGATCCTTGAGCTCCTAGAAGAGAGCACATTTCATAATCACATAAGTAAATCCCATAGAAAGTGTTCCCGTAATTATAACACTCTAACATATTTATGTTATGGGTCTATTAAGAGTATGTTTACTCATCCTTCCTTTATCATTATGGGTACTTAGCACTTCACATGGGATGATATATTATATAATATTATAGTACTAATAGCCACATAGAAATGATATACTTTGTCTCATTGAACTCAAGAATTGACATAATAAAAGCGTTGAATCGAGTTTCCATCATTAAGACTTAATATTATGGGCTTGAACCATATCCCCAAATTACCAACACAGTAATATTAATTTCTATATCACATGGTAAACTTTTATAAATACTTGTATCTTAAAGGTTCATAAGACCAACACCCGCAAATAACCATTCTTTCGCTAAAGAATGCTCTTTCATATTATTTCACATATTAAAGGTATCCTTTATACAAATACCAATTCTTTATCTTATTTATAGTGATCACTTTATTTATTTTGTTATAATGGTTTCACATTTACGTATTTTATTTATTTCTTAATTTCATTATTAGTAAATATGTAAATCATACATCACATTATCTTTTTCAACCAAGTAATTATTATAATGAGGCCTTAGATCACTTGGTGAAATAAGACAACATTGTTGCTATTTTTTTGTAACTTCTTAGTATAGGCAATATATGATTTTAAACCTACTATGCATTGTCAACAAACCATATAAACAAACCATATATACACAAGGTGTTTCATATTTCAACTTTAGAACAATAGTCAATATTACCAAATCATTACTAGGCTTATCAAGTGACTGTTACTTATATACACTCTTTATCAAAGATATTATTAGTCATTTTATTGCTAATAGCCAAAGCCTTGTCCTCCACCCAAATAGGATAATAGCTTTCTTCTTGTTATTTTAATTTTTTAATTTTTAAGTCATGATTTTTCAAATATTTCAACTTTTAACAAATATTTTCATAGATCTCTTAAGCATGGCCACTTAGGATAATTATTAATATGGAAAGCATTACCCAAGGGTTGACAAAAGTCACCCTTCCATTAGTTTCATATGTATACTATGCTTTTCTATATTTTCTTTTTCAAACACTATAAAATTAATAACAATAGCTCTTGACTTTATTTAGCTTTGGCTAAACATAAATGCTGATGGGGGCATTTGGCTATATTTCTTTAAAAATATTAGCTTGGCTAAACTCATGGATGATCTTTCAAAATAACGACTTTGCTCTTGTGTAAGCCAACTTAACCATGTACATGAGCCATAAGTCTCCTCTAGTTTTGCCTAGACCTATTCATGGGCCGGGCAGGGCTGTGTTTGGGTCAGACTCAGACATTATATTAATAGAATTATACTTTTCCCAGGATTGGCCTGGCTTGGCCCAAAATTTGTGCAACTTTGAAAGACTAAGCCCGACCCAAATTTTAATTTTACTATCCAGGCCTGATCTGGCCCACCTATATTTTAATTAAAAAAAATTAATGCATGTAATAATAATATTAACTAACCATTATATTACTAAATAAAACTTGAATCATATTATCACAACTAAAAATAAAAATGCTAAAACATAAATAGCTAACAAGTTTAATACACAAAGCAACAACCACCAACATAAGTGATAAGTTCTTAATTAAGAGAAACATAACTTTTGAGACATAACTTCAAAGTAGTAATAGCAACAAATGATAGCCTAGGCAGTAACCACACTTAGCAAATTAGCAATTAGCAAAACAACAACTATAAGTAGCAATCACAAATGGCAACCACCAATAACCTGACCTGCCCTTGCAACAGTTTGTAATATGCACTTGGGACATTCTAAACCAATTAGAACTTGACATTCAAATTTAAACAAATTTCTTAATATGGATCAATATTGAACCAAATAGTCTAAATCAAAAGATTTATTTATTTAGAATAATTTGTGAAAAATGTCAAACTCATTGAATCATTGTCATATAAATAGCCTAACTACATAACTATTACTAATAAATTTTATACTTAAAATTTGACACATAATCAAAAACTAACCGAACAGGCAACAAAAGTGTCATTATTTTCATCATCACTGAAGTCGGATGCTTCATAGTCCATTTCTTGTAAAAAAAACTAAATAGTTAGGTTCTTTAAATTTAAAAAATGTAAATAAACTTATAATAATATGGAAATAAAAAGTGATAAGAAAAGAATTACCTGCTGAAAAACTTTTAGCTCACATCTAATCATCAAAACAAATAATAGCTTGAACTATTTTTAGCTTGAGTGAACTCCTTGAAGAACTGATAACATTTTTCTTTATGCTAAAATCTGACTCAGAAGCAACAGTTGAAATAGGAATTGCCAAAAGATCACGAGCTAATAGTGAAAGCTTAGAACACTGAATTAAGCTTTTACTCCAATAATCCAGTATATTAGTATCACTATTCAGCTTAAGTGTCCATTCTTCCAAGTACAAATCTAATTGAGATTTTTCATTTTCAGCTTTGGATCGACTTAAAAACATCTAGTAATCATCAGCCTTGTCACAACCTAATCCCATATCAACCCCACTGACATTAAATTGCTGCAAGCTAGATTCAACCAAATTAGCATCCGCTGCACTAGAACTTCTAATCGCAGGGGAAGATTTTGAGTTTTTCACATACTCGTTAAATAAGATTTTGAGAGCACTAAGAATTGTTTGCACATATTTTGAGGCATGAGTACCATGGAATTTAGTATAGCAATATTCCATATAATTAACTTGTAATGAGGGTCTAAAATGGCAATACATGATAACACCAAACTATACTCAGCCCAATATTTATTGAATTTTTCTTGCATTTGTTTAACCATTAGACTTAAAAATGTATATAGACCTTCGACTGTGTCTACCATACAATTTTGAATCTTCTAAACCCCTCAAAACTAAATGTTTGTAGGGAAATTTAAAACTAGATAACACACAGGTCATATCATAAAAAACCTTTAACAACTCGCAAAGAATAGAAACATTTTCCCACTTCTCATTAGAAAGTGCAAATTGTTTGAAATCTTTGTCCCATTGGTCCTAATAAACTAACACATCTTTGTTATAAAAAACAGACTCGAGCATCAAAAAAAGTAGAATTCCATATGACATAAACATCTCGATGCAACTTTTTAGTTCTTTTCAATTTAAAACTTTTTTCAGCCACATCATAAAATCTTTTGTTGTGAGGGTCATTTTTTTTTATATACTTGACCTACATTGAATTTTAACAAGAATATCATCAACAAGATTCAAACTAGCTTGAACAATAATATTCAATATATGTCCACAAAATCTAATTTGAAAAAAAAAACACATCACGTAAAATGGTCATTTTGGCACGAAAATGACTTTTAATAGAGGAAACCATAACATCATTATAAGATGCATTATTCAAAGTGATGCTAAAAATTTTCTTCTCTATGTTCCACTGGGTTAAGCATCAAACAATCTCATCTGCTATGTTCAAACCATCATAAGGAGGGATTAAAGCTTTAAACCTTATTATTCTCTTTTGCAATTCTCAATCCGCATCAATCTAGTGAGCAGTAACACAAATGTATTCATCAATAGTATGCTCAGATTTCTAATTACCAGAAGTTAAACATATTCGACCTAGTGTTTTACTGAACTCTTCTCTTACAAGCTTTCTTTCTTTTGCATAGCAACTCAATACATCCGTAATAGTTGTATGCCTACTTATATTCTTATAATTAGGACTTATAACACTCATCAGATATCTAAACCCTAATTCTTTAACTATTCTAAATAACTGCTTACCACATATAAAGAAAGTAAAAACAACTCTACGACATTCTTCATTTTCATACTTATAATTTTTAACAAATAAACCATCTCTTAAAATTGGTTAAGTAACTAGTGTGTATTAAGTAATATCCTTATGATATTTCTTAAGATAGGAATTCAAATGATGTCGGAAATGAGAAGTCCCACTAGAAAATTTAGTAGAAAATGCACTCTTATAGTGATTGCATTGTGCATTCACCAATTTTTTGCTCTCATATTTAAGCTTATTCATTTCATCCCACACCTTTGAAGTAGTTGATGTTTGGCAGCACTTTCATACTCGTTATATCCACCATCCACATTTATAGGGGTATTTGAGCTAGCCTTGTCATAAAACCTCAAGTCTTGCAATTGTAAAAATGAACATGAGTAAACAAGCTAGTAATAATATATTTTAATTTTTTTAATTTTGACATATAATCGTATTTAATAATAAAAAATCTAAGGCATGTATGTATAGCAGTGGTTTTAGTACAAGTGAGTTTTAAATATTTATAATACATTTGATACGGATATACTTAAATTTTTTTTATATATGTGTTGGAAACTCCTATTCAAAACCCAATATGAGATGTCAGGACTACTGAAAAATAATCGTCAAACAATATGAAACGCAAAAGAAGAGGAACATAATAAGCTTTAAGCCCAAGACACTGCAGCAGCAAGAACAAAATCCAAAAATTTGGGACCCTAATATTCCTAAAGTGCTCAGTTTACTATAGGCATTCTTGAATCAAATCATAAGAAATCAATTATTTTCGAAATTTGTTTGGTAGCCTCTATGGTAAAAATAAATTTGCCTGATATAGTTCAAGAAATAAGGCTTATCACTGTTGAATTATTAATGTTTAAGATGGAAACATATTTGATCGAATTCTACATGTTTTTAAATGAAAAGTTATATTGATCGGAGAATATTATCCCAAAAAAATTAAAAGAAAACAAAAATCCAAATTAAAAATTGGAAAAAATGACAAGATGAGAAAATTAAACTGATAAAAGAGCTCATGGCACAAGGAGAGCTGACGAGTGGTGATGCAAGACCTGAACTGAGAGGTAGCAATGACAGCACTGATGGTGCAAAGAGAGCTGAGGGGTAACTAGGGGAGATCTAGCGAAATAATGAGAACTAAGCTGTGTTGAGAGGCGACAATGAGAGAGTTTAGCTAAAAAACATGCTTGAAAGGTAAGCTGAAAGGATATGACTTCGAGAAGCTAGTTGAGAGATGAGATAAAATGCGTAGAGACTGTGAGCTGAGAGACGACGATCACAGAGTTGATAGGTGAGAATGAGAGAGCTCAGCTAAAAGGCAATGAGAGAGCTAAAAGATGAGAGAAAATGCACGGACCGTGAGAGGCAGCAAACTATGGGAAAAAATTTTAAGGTTTCTAATTTTCTAGAAATGATACAAATAATGTAATCATTTTTTTTGAATTTTGTTGTTATAAAAATGTTTAAATTACATTATTTTTTAAAATATATATTAGTTTAAAGATTTACTATTTGAGCTAAGCCGGGCCAAGCCTAGGTTTAAAAAATTCTACTCAAGGCCTAAACCATTTACAAAAATGGGTTTTAATTTTTGGCTGAGTCTATTTTTCAGGCCTAATTTTTTGTCCAAACTCTCCCAAATATCAAACGAATCATTGGACTTAGACAGGTAACTCGACCTTAAGTAGGTCTAGTCTTGCTCGATATCTCATTAATTACTACAAAGTGGGTCTTTGTGTTAGCCAATTTCTGAATACTTCTCATACACTACTTTGGAGTGGTTTCCTATCAATTTTAAATTCAACATTTTCTTAACCAATTTCCCTTTTCATGGGATTTGTTCCTTGTACAAAAGCCAAAAATGTTAGCCTAGTTCTTAAAATATTTTTTTGCTTGGTTTTCAATATTTAGAGACCACACCATGGCTCACAAAAAGCTAAATATCTCTATCCAAATGATAGTGGTGTTACCTAAACTTTTTGCTTATCAACCAAAAGCCATCTTGTGAGAAAATATGTACAGTTTGGTGACTATGTTAGAAAGTTACTTAGGAGTTTTGACTATATGATAGGATTCCTATAGATAATGGGATTAGATTCACTATTTGATTTTTCTAATCAATCTCTTTAATCATGGGATCTTGATTATGGTTGACTTTAGATCTTAGATGAATGCTAAGGCTGTGATATAAGTATGTGTTCTATAATACTCTAATAAACAAAATAGAAAAACTTTTTTTTTTCAGTTTTCAACATGGTATCAGAGTTGTAGGGATCCAATCTTTTGTTTCTTCTAGCCTTAATTACTAATTATTTGGTGAAGTTTCACGGCCTTCATTGCCGTCACCATAATCTATCCTTAGCTTATTCTTAGTTACCATTACTATAATTCTTCTTTTTCTTTCTCTTGGATTCCTATAATTTCAGAAACAGGGAAGACAATCATTCCAGCCCAGTCAGATGAGCTAATCCCATTTCAACAACCTGGAGAGTTGCAAAGTATTCACACTGCTTACAGGTTAGATGGAAAAACTACCTTAAGTGGTTATAACTCATTCGTATAGTGTCAAAAGGGAAAGGGAAGATCAGTCATCTTACAGGTACCAGTCCTAACCCAAGAGATCCAAAGTTTGAAGCATGGGAAGAGGAGGATTCCATGATTATGGCATGGTTGTGGAACTCGATGACTCTCGAAATAAGTGACACTTACATGTTTTTGAATACTTCAAATGATATTTGGGATGCAATGTAGCAGACTTATTCGAAAGCCAAAGATGCAGCTCAAGTGTACGAGGTTAAGGTGAAAACAATGGCAGCAAAGTAAGGGAATAAAATTGTCACCGAATATGCAAATCAACTAAAATTGTTATGACAAAAATTGGATCACTATCGGGTGATACAAACCAAGTGTCCCAAAGATGCTGCAATCATAAAAGATTTCATTGAACGAGACAGAATTTATGACTTCCTAGAATTTGATCAAGTGAGGATACAGATTCTTGGGAAATCAGAGGTTCCATGTTTTAATGAAATAATGGCCTTAATTCGAAGTGAAGAAAGTAGAAGGGGGCTGATGCTTGAACCACCAAGCACTGATAGTTCTGCCATGATGGTAGGAAAAAAAGGAACAACATTTGAAGAAGAGAAAGCAGGTCAACAGAAAACTCAGAATCGTGATGGACTATTTTGTACTTATTGCAAGAAGTCTTGTCACACCCGTGACAAGTGCTGGAAACTTCATGAAAAGCCTGTAAGTCAAGAATAGGGTCAAAAGGGAGAATAATCAAAGAACAAGTTGCTACAGGTTTTTAAAACAAGTTAGGTGGTCTAAACCAATAAGAGATTGAAAGAGTAAGATCACTTATCAAAAGCTGTAAAAAACATGAAAAATCTCCAGGTACTTGTTTTTTAGCATATTCAGGTAAGTTTTCATCTTCCATTGGATTAAATATCTTGGATACAACCTTTACCTACTCTTGGGTTATAGACTTAGGAGCAACAGATCATATGACACACCTATCAAATAAATTTTCTACCTATTCCCTCCAAGTAATAGAAAGATAGCCGCTGTTGATAGGTCTTTGTTCACGGTACCAGGTTTAAGAGATGTTAAAATTACCCTATTATTGATCCTTAAAAATGTTTTTCATGTTCCCAAATTGTTTACAAACTTAGTCTCTGTACAAAAACTCACCGAAGATCTTTGTTGCAATGTGATTTTCGATAGTAATTATTGTATACTTCAGGACAAGGATTCGAGAAGGATGATTGGATGTGCTAAGGAAAGGAATGGCCTCTATTATTTTGATGCATCACTTCTGCTAAACATGACCAAGGATAGATTTTCTTTTTTTCTCATATCAGAGTTAGTTTTATCCAATAAAGAGAAAATTTTACTCTATCGCAATAGACTTGGCCATCCATCATTTAGGATCATTAAAGTTATGTTTCCATCATATTTTAGAGAACATTGTTGAACATTTTCAGTGTAAGGTGTGTGAGCTTGGTAAACACAAACGTGTACTTTTTTCAATTAGTAATAAAAGAAGCCATGTTCGTTTTCATCTTATTCATAGTGATATATGGGTCCATCTAATGTTCATAATGTTTCTAGGGTTAGGTGGTTTATTTTTTTCATAAATGATTGCACTCGTGTCACTTGGGTTTTTCTTCTTAAGCATAAATCTGATGTTAGTACCATAGTCCCTAATTTTTGTTTCATGATAAGAAACCAATGTGGAGTCAATATCAGCAAGTTTAGATATGATAATGTCACGAACTATTTTAATCAAGTTTTCACTCCATTTTTCCAAAAGGAAGGAATTATGCATGAGTCATCATGTGTTAATACTCCACAACAAAATAGAGTAGCGAAAAGGAAAAACAGTCATCTTCTTGAAAAGACATGAGCCTTGTTGTTTTAAAAAGGTGTGCCTAAAACGTTTTGGGGGGAAGCGGTTCTTACAGCCACTTACCTAATAAATCGTTTACCATCAAAAGCATTAGGCTTCAAGAATCCTATAGACATAGTATCCACATATTACCTGAATCTAAATACAACAAATAAACTTGTACTTAGGACTTTTAGGTACGTGTCATTTGTTCATGTTCATAGTCAAAGTAAAGGAAATTGGATCCAGTCCTTATAGGCTATTCTTTAACCTAAAAAGGGTGTAAGTGCTATCATTCTCCATCAAAAAAGTTCTATGTCTCCGTAGATGTCACATTCAATGAACGAGAGTCATACTTTAACAATCTTTATCTACAAGAGGAGAATTTAACTAAGGAAGATAAAGATAAAGAAGGTTTTTTACTTGACTTACCATCACTTTCTACATACACACCTTCTAAGAATTTATCTAAACCAGTGTTTGATCTTGTATCTGAAGCTGTGTCCATGTCTGAACCCCTGTCTAAACCTGTGTCTGAGCCTATGCCTACACATACAACGAAACCTGAACCTAAACTGGAGACATTAGGTGAACCATCTATGCCTAAACATATGACTGATTTTGCTTTGAGAGATGTAAAATTTGACAAAAATAAGGTGTTCACAAGAAAAAAGATGGCAATTCCTGAACCTGTGCAAATTTAAGAGTCCAACTCAGATTCTTCAAATGAGATAACAAATTCTAATCCTAATACTGAATTATATTTGAAGAATGATGATCAAGAACTTATAATCGCTATTAGGAAAGGAACTAGGAAGTGCATAAAGTAGCCTTTATATCCACTTGCATATTTTTTGTCATTTGAGAAATTTTCACCAAAACATAGAGCGTTTCTTGTAAGCCTAAACACTATCTATATCCTTACTACTTTATCCAAGGCTTTGTCTAATGAAAAATGGAAACAAGCTATGAATATGGAGATGGAGGCATTGGAAAAGAACAAAACTTGGGAATTGGTGAAGTTACTAGAAGGAAAGAAACCAATGGGCTATAAATGGGTGTATATAGTAAAGTATTAGGCAGATGGGTTGATCGAAAGGTACAAAGCATGGTTGGTAGCTAAAGGATACACTCAAACCTACGAAATTGACTACCTAGAGAGTTTCACTCCCGTTGCAAAAATGAATACAGTTAGATTATTGTTATCACTAGTAGCGAATTATGGTTGGGATTTGCAACAGTTTGATGTCAAGAATGCTTTCTTGCATGGGGAACTCGATGAAGAGATTTATATGGAGGTTCTGCCAGGTTACGAAAAGAAGTTGGCAGATCATACTATGTGCAAATTAAAAAAGGCCTTATATGGCCTCAAACAGTCACCACGAGCATGGTTCGGAAGATTGGTGAGAGTTATGTTAAACAAGGGGTACAAACAAAGCCAAAGAGATCATACATTGTTTATTAAACATTCTCCTTCAGAGGGAGTTACAGCACTATCAGTGTAGGTGGATGACATAATAGTGATAAGAGATGATGTCAAGGAGAAACAGGCCCTAAGACAATACTTGGCTAAGGAATTTGAAATCAAAGAATTAGGAAGGCTAAAGTATTTTCTTGGAATAGAGGTTGCTAATTCTAGGGAAGGAATTTTTATCTCTCAACAAAGTATATCACAGATCTTCTCAAAGAAAATGGCAAAGCAGCATGTAGGCCTGCAAATACACCCATGGATCATAATTTTAAACTTGGGAAAGCAAATGAAGATGTTGCAGTAGATAAAGAAATGTATCAACACCTAGTAGGAAGGCTTATTTATCTATCTCACACATGACCAAATATAGCATATGCAATCGGTCTAATTAGTTAGTTTATGCATAATCCAAAGGAGGTTCATCTACAGGCAGCCTATAGAGTACTACAGTATCTCAAAGGAACGCTAGGGAAAGGTATTTTGTTTAGAAAAAACAGAGGATTAATGCTTAAGGCATACATTGATGCTAATTTTGCAGCATCAATTGATGATAGAATATTGACCTCAGGGTATTGCACCTTTATCGAGGGAAATCTTGTGACATGGAAAAGTAAAAAACAAAATGTAGTAGCTCGGTTAAGTGCAGAGGCTGAATTTAGAGCAATGGGTCAAGGTGTGTGTGAACTTCTATGGTTGAAGATCATTCTTGAAGATTAAATGGGATGGCCTTATGAAACTCTACTTTGACAACAAAGCTGTAATCAACATAGCTCACAATCCAGTACAACATGATCGGACAAAGCATATTGAAATTGACAGACACTTTATCAAAGAAAAACTAGAAAGCAGGCTAATTTGTACACTGTTTGTTCCTAGAAATGGACAACTTGCTGGTGTTCTTACTAAAGGACTGAGTAATCCAGTGTTTCAAACTATTATCCAAGCTGGGAATGAATGATACCTATTCACCAGCTTGAGGCGGGGTGTGAGAAAATATGTATAGCTAGGTAACTATGTTAGGAAGTTACTTAGGAATTTTGATTATGTGATAGGATTCTTGCAAATAATGGGATTGGATTCACTTTTTGATTTTTCTAATCAATCCCTTAAATCATGAGATTTTGATTATGGTTAACTTTAGACCTTAGATGAGTACTAGGGCTGTAATATAAGTATATGTTTTGTAATACTCTAATAAACAGAATAAAGAAACTTATTTTTTCAGTTTTCAACACCGTACATAGCATGCGACTAAACAAGGTTAATAGTTTAACTTTCATTAATAGCCAACAAAGCTAGAACCATATATAGAAGATACAATCAGCCATACCAAATTAGATGCCATGATTTGAAAATGAAACTAGATTTTAAGGCCAAGCTTACTTCTTGCATATATTTTCCACTTACATAAATTTTCATAGAAATAATAGGACCAATATTTTTTTATTATTTTTTTATCTATTATATATGCAACTAAGATATGACAAATAATCAATCATCCCGTTATTCATTTAATATTAAATAACAAGTGAAATTCATAATGCAGTAGATCAATTCATATATATATATATATATATATTTCTTATCCAAGTGTATGTGCTTTGATTTTCAAATAGTTAATAATTTATTAAAAACAATCATAAAGCAAATATCAATATGCAAAAATTTATAGCTCTATAACAGAATTATAAATATAAAAGTAGCCATTTGATTGGGTCAATTTTCTTACCAGCAATAATAACAGTATTGCTTACCTGTTTGAAGAACCCGACTTGCTTACCTGTTTGAAGAACCCGACTTTCCTTTAATTCTTCGGTCTTTACATAGTAGCCATATCCAGATTTTATTATTGGACCACCATCAGTTAAGGGACTTGCTCGAAGACCCTTAGCGTTTGCAACTCTGACACAAATCTGCCTCTATAACATCAATGCTTGCACTGTGAAAATCTTGTCCAAGTGTTGGACTTGCTTCTTTATCCTCGTGCACTTCTTTCACCTTTAATCAAGTTTTTTGTAAAATTGTATAAAAAAACTTTAAAAATATTAGTACATTAAAAACCAAAAAACATAAAAAATTGACAAAAGCTTTAAGATGTAAAATAATGTCATTTTTTAATAAGATTTTATTTGTTTTCACCATTACTTAGTATGCAAAGGGTTACTAAAGTATAAATCTCGAGGATAAAATGAAGCAAAACGATTGACGATGTTTTGCATTGATGATATCAATTTACTATGCACTAAGCAGTGTGTATCAAAACTTAAAAATTCTATATGGAGTTTCTTTGTTGCTTTCTACATGTGTTTTTCTGTATGTGTTCCAAACATAGGGTCTATTTATAAGTAACTAAATATTCTTTCATTTAAATATAACTATCCAAATATATATCCATTTAAATAGTTATATAAATAATAAAAAATCATCACTCTTATTTAAATAATTAAAAAATATTATTTTATGACCTTTCATTATTTTAAAAATATTATAACAGTAACAAATATGCTACTAGCAAAATAAGTAATAAAAAAAAGTGGTCAACTGCTATAACGTGTCGGAGTATTACCTACTAGAATTTCGTTTCGTTGAAGGATACATGTTTGGTTGAATTTTGCTTTAGTAAGCTTAGCGGAATGTGAATTATAACTCAATTATTCTTTTATGCAGACAGTGGTGCATAAGGACGAGGGGCCCGAGGCAGTCGAGGGAACAATTATACATCATCAGGTAAAGGTATTAGTTTTTTTTTTTTTTTTCTTTCTCTTCTCCCATTTTTGCATCAATGCATGAATTTAAGTTAATTTTTATTTGTAATTTGTTAATGTAAGAAGCTTGTTCTTTTAAGATGCTGGAGGTGGAAGGAATGCATCTCCTGGAGGAGAGAATGGAGTTAATCATACCTCAGATAGAAGTTTTTTGCCTTTCCAGTATCTCAGAAAGTGAAAAATAATGCAGCATCTCACACGAAAAAGTAAATATGCTTGCTGATATTACTTTTTTATCCAAGTATGACTTCAATGCACTTATAAATTGGCTAATTCCAGAGAATACTGTTCTATCTAACCTCAAGTTGTTTCGTTCTTTTATAGAACGACAACTTCTATACCAAATGGCGCTACAACTTTACCAAATGGGAGCCCCGTTCATGGATGTGGATCCCAGTTGTCTGTCGGTGGACTTACTAATGAAACTAAAGGTGGCTTCCCTGCAAACAAGCCATCAAATCTTTCAGTGCAACCAGCTGTTACAGAATTGCCTGCCCCCATCCCTGCTCAGTCCTTTGTCTCTCTCATCATAGGTCAAGAGAAGTCCACATCAAATTCTACTGCCTCATCAACCTATGCCACTCTGCAACTGTTTCCGGTGTCTACTCTGGTGCTTCAGATCCTATGTTGGCACCAACTGTGTCGCAGCACGCTGCTGCTGTGGGTACAACAAAACGTGAAATTAAACGCCAACAAGAAGCTGCTGAAATAAACTATATTCAAGGGAACAAACATCTTCCCCTTGAAGATATTGATGTAACTAAGTTGAGAAGAGAGCCTCTGAGGTTCCAAGCTCAATGTATGGAAAGAAGGCCCCCTGCAAATCAAAGCTTGCCGAGCAGGTTAAGCAGTCCAACTGTATAGAGCCTGCCTTGCTACAAGGTATTAACTCTTTTATTTAATTTATGATTTCATAAAATAAGTAGTCCCTAGTATTTATGTGATCTTGTGTAGGTTTTTTTTTTTTTCTTTTGTCTTTCTCTTTACCTCTTTTTGTTGTACGATGTTTTTTTCTGAAATACTTATGTAGTAGGCCTCTGTTTATAGTCTTTTCTCTTTGGCAGTGGGTAAGTATAGTATCTGAGGTGTATGGCTTTGCTGTTCTTCTGTTTCCCTGCCATGGGAGAACGGGTAAAAGAACCCTTTGCAAATCCTGTTTAATTCTTCCAATTTTCTTTGTATCGGTAGTTGCCTTTGTTAAACATTTTCAAAATAATATGTGGAATAGAATACCACATTGAAAAAGAATCATAAAAATGAGTTCTTTAATTATAAGAAAATATATATCTTTAATAAATTGGATACATATGGTTACGATATAAATCAAATTTGAGTGACCTATTTGTGCATTAATATCATAATAAATATTATTATATTATATGACATTTGTGCATTAATATCATAATAAATATTATATATTATATGGCACTTGAAACTTGGCACATGTAGATTAATTAATTATTTTTTAATTAATTAAATTTTATTTTTTGATTATTATAAAATGATTAGATTTGTTCAGACAAGACATGTCTGAACTAAGAATTATGTATTTTAAGAATTTTAACTGTATATTTTAAACAGACAAGTTTATTCTAACAGCATATCTGTACAGACAAACACACAAAAGTTATGTCTGTTTAAACAGACATGTAATAGCCTATATATACATATATGTGTTCAACAAGAATAGGAACTGAAAACTTGGAATCTTTTCCTCATAATTAAACTCTTTCACATTTCTTCTATAAAGACTTGCGACAGAAAATCTTTATCGAAGTTTGTTAATTTTGTAATACATTGCTCAGTGCCCAGTGGACTGTTTTCCGTCAGTGCAATACGTAATCAGTCATTAGACTTCGTTGTATCCTCGAAGTTTGTACGCCAGTAATCCTGTTGCACATCAGCGGTGGGAGCGAATAAAACCTTAAAGATAATGGCATAGATACACGCTTTGAAGCCAGTTTATTTGTGTTCATGCAATTACATATAATCTACAGTTTGTGTGTTGATTTTTACGTTCGGTTCTTACAGCCTTTCGGTTTTGCAGCCATTATTGTGCTTTAGACTGCCTTTTTCCAATCGTAAGTGCTTGTTGTAAGCGAAGTGTTGCTAATTCATTCATTTGTTGTTTTATAATGTTCTCTGCCTTTGAAGCATCATTTGCCCAGATAATGCTATAGAAAATCTCATACTTTAAGGTTGTCTTTCTGAACTTTTTGTTTTTTTTTTTTCCTTTTTATTGGCGATTTCAATGTGCTCTTTTTTTTTTTCCTTTTGAAAAAGTGGTCACATCTGAGGTTGCAGCTGTCACTATTAAAGCCAATTCTCAACTGCTTGCTGATTCAAATGTTCCCAATGGTCAACCTGTTACTTTTTCTATCCACTTCCATGTCTCTGAAGCATCAAAAAATGGCTTAACCTTTGGAAGCTTTGATGCTAGTTTTGGATGGGGAAGGAAACAAGATAATGTCACTGGATGTCACTGGTGCGGAGATTAACACTGCATGCTCTTTTGAAACTTCTCAGGGCACCGATGACTGCTGGAAAGCCATCTTCTAGGTCGGTGGGCTTTAGTTTCTACACATTAGAATTTATATTCTGTTTGATGTATTGTTTTTCTTCTGCTAGAAAGTATCTAGTGAATCCACCATCGTTTTATCTATCTCAACAATTAGTTTTTAGGTGTTGAAGGTATATTAGTTCTAATTTCTTCTTTAGTTGATAAGCAATTCTATGAGCCATGGGTAACTGATAGTGGGTCCTTATTTTTTTTTTTCCATTAAACAGTTTTAGAAGAATAAAAGAGAATTGTTTTCTGTTGTGTCTTCTGGTGGGATTACGGAGGAAAAACAGTTTGGACAAATATCGTAGTTATAAATGCGCCTAATATGCCATCAATATATACTGGTAGAGTGTTGGGGATCTCTAAACACTATGTCTAGCTATCTATTTTATTTCTTAACAATTTAGATCTTATTGGGCCTTTAAGATTTCTGCATAAGCCTAGGTATATTATCAGCTATGGAAGGGGAACCGCAATCTCCTCCTGAGTTCGATAAAGTGCCAGAATCCGATTGAAATATCTCAACTGATGCAGACTTGAAAGTTGATCAGTCAAATCAAGGAATGCATTTGCACCTAGAAGGTAATCAGAGTATTGTTCCAAATGTCCCAAGCTACGGACTTGGTTTCATGCCAGCATCAGCAAGCCACCTTCGACAGTTTGATCGGCCTTGGGCTCGGTCCTATGCTGTTTCTCGCCTTGCAAACTTTGCTGTAAGCACTTCTTTATATATTTGTTGGGAATTTAGAAAGCCTATACAGTCACATAACACAAAAAAAAAAAAAATAATAGAAGGAGATGAAAAAAACTTAGTTTAGTAGAGAAAGATAAGAGTAAATAATTATAGTAAAATATTACTGTGTTTCTTTTTATTCAGAATTGAAAGTGGTTTATATAGATTTTTTTACAATTGACAAAGCTAAAAATACTCACCAATAAGTAGAAAATTAAGAGCTCACGTCTAACAGATACTTCCCAAATAGATGGCAGGCATGAAAAATTGAAACAAAAAACCATGCTGAAAACTAGAGACATGACTAACTAACTCAATAGTAAAATCTAACCAGTAAAACATTAATTCAATTTTGAATCATACTTTCAACACTCCCCCTTGATTCAAAATTGCACACTCCAAGCTTTGATCTAAAATAAATATGTTTCTTATAAGGGAGTGATGTTGTTAACACATTCGCCACTTGTTAATTGGTGTTGCAATACTTCAACGAACTTGACCTCCAGCTACTAAGTCACAGATGAAATTAATTCGAATGTCGATATGCTTTGTTGTTCCATGAAATGGTGGATTTTCACTAATTGTAATTATAGCTTTGTTGTCACAAAGAATCTTAGTTAAACCTTCCTATTCTTGGGCCATATAGTATGACAAGCAGCTGAAGTTGCAGCAGTATACTCAGCTTCAGAAGATGACAATGTCGTGGTTGCTTGCCTCTTTGAACTCTAAGTGGTAGCTCAAGAGCCAAGTTGAAAAATGCTTCCTGAAGTGCTTTTTCTATCATCCAAAGAACTTGCCCAATCACTATTTGTAAAGCCTATTAGACGAAAGCTGGAATTTGTAGCATACCATACCCCATAATCTACTGTTTCCGCCACATAGCGCAGGATTCGCTTTGCTGCTCCAAGATGGTGCTTTGAAGGGTTATGCATAAATTGGGAAACTACATTGACTAAGAACACAATGTCAAGTTGTGTATCAGTTAAGTAAATCAATCCACCCACCAAACTTCTAAAAAACTTCACATCTGCCATACCAGTATCATCTTTAACCTGCAGCTTCTCATTCAAGTTCATGGATGTGGTTGCTCTTTACAATTCAACATATTAAATCTTTTAAACAATTCAGTAAATATTTCATTTGAGAAATGAAAATACCATCTTCCTTTTGCAACACTTCAAGACCAAGAAAGTAATGCAATAATCCTAAATTTGTCATCTTAACCTTCATCATACCAACTTTAAAATCATCAATTAAAGCACTAGATGAACCTATATAAATTATGTCATCAACATAAAGGCAAATCATGAGGAAATCAGTACCTTGCCTTTTTAAGTACAAATAGGCTCATTGTCACTTCTCATATACCCATTTGAACAGAAATGAGCATCTATCTTGTTGTACCAAGCTTTTGGTGCTTGCTTTAACCCATAGAGAGCCTTTCTCAACTTGTAAACTTTATTTTCTTTGCCACTGATGATGAATCCTTCAGGTTAAGTGACATTCACTTCCTCCAATAGTTTTCTATTCAAAAAGGCAGATTTTACATCAAATTGATACACAGACAATCTTATATGAGCAACACAAGCTAAGAAAGTTCTCACCGTTTCAAACCCTGCAACAAGAGAAAATGTATCTTCATGGTTTATGCCATTGGTCTGTGCATATCCCTTTGCAACCAGCCTTGCCTTATGCCTTTCAATGCTCTCATTAGCATGGTACTTTGTTTTGAAAATCACTTTAGCTTAATAGCACTTTTTCCTTCAGTTAAATCCACCAACTCCCATGTCTGATTTCTATTGATGGCATTCAACTCTTCTTTTATAGCTTTAATCCACTTTTGTTTTACAAATGCTTCTTCAAAAGTGGTTGGTTTAGCAACAAATAAGGCTTGTGTGTTGGCATATATCTCTCTTAAGGATTTGAACTTCATTAGAGGAGATTCTTCTGAAGAACTTTCTGAAGTTAGTTGTGTAGATGAGCTGCTGGACAGCCTATATGGGCTGTTTGTTGGTGTTGATTGCTCAAGAGAATCAGACATGATCGTTGGAACCCCTTTATGGGATTCACTTGGAGCCTCAAGGTCTACTAAATATTAGTTTCTGCTGCCTCTCTCTTGATGTTCCAGTTCTAGCTTGCTTCTTCATCAAACACCACATTCCTACTAACAATGACTTTGCCATTCATAGGGTTATACAACCTATATGCTTTGGATTGTGTACAATAGCTAACAAAAATGCATTTTATTGACTTTTCATCAAGTTTGCTACAATTTCAGAACTAAAGTGTAGGCAATACAACCAAAACACGTAAATGGTTTACTCAAGGCCTGAAACCATACCAAGCTTCATAAGGAATCTGATTTAGGACTACCCTTGTTGGTGATAAATTCAGAAGATAGGCTGCTGTAGCTATTTCTTCTACCCAAAATTCATTTGAAAGACCTTTAGCTTTCATCATGCTCCGTGCCATCTCCACAACAATACGGTTTTTTTTGTTCTACCACACCATTTTGCTCAAGTGTGTAAGGTGCTGTTAATTCCCTACGAATACCATTTTCTTCACAAAACAGAGAAAATTGGTCAAATAAAAATTCACTTCCTCTGTCCGTTTGAAGCGCCTTTATTGAAGCCTTACTTTGCTTCTCAACTAGGGCCTTAAACTTCCTGAAGTTGTCAAAAGTTTCAAACTTGAGTTGCTAAAAATAAACCCAACTCATACGACTATAATCATTAGCAAAAAGTGAAAACTACTAATTATGACTAAAGTTTTACTCCTCATAGGCCCACACAAGTCAGCATACGCTAATTCTAGTACTGTAGATGCCCTCCAAGACTTGCCTGCAAGAAATGAAAACTTATTTTGTTTTCCATATATGCAGTCCTTACACAACTCAAGTGATTCAATTCTAGACAGCCTATGCACCATTTCTTTTCTACTCAACAAGTTCAAACGTTTCACATTTAAATGCCTATGCCTCAAGTGCCACAAATCAGACTCACTTTTCTTACTAGCAACAAGAGCATGATGATTAACACTAGAGACTTTAAGAGGGAACATCTTGTTTTCTGCCAGACACATTGACAACAACTTGACGAGATTTTTTATCTCTAGTAACACATGCATCACCTTCAAAAAAAATTGAATAACCACTAAACATTAATTGCCCAACACTTAGAAAGTTATGTGACAAGCTAGGAACAAAGAAAACATCATGGAAAAATTTCACTTTACCACAATCAGTCTCTAAAACTACTGTTCCTTTGCCTTCAACTTAAATTGGCTTATCATCACCAAGTCTCACCGTCAACTTGTGTGACTTATCAAGCTCACGAAACAGGGATTTTGTCCCAGTCATATGATTAGAACAACTGCTATTAAGAAACCAAACATCATATGCAATGATTGAATCACCATATCAAGCCCTAAACAAACTTCCCTCCTTGTCCTTTTGTGCATAGCTTGCTTGCTTTTCCCTTATCCAACAATTTGCCTTGATATGTCCATACTGTGTGCAATAATGACATTGGACATTCTTTTAGTTTTTGTACTCCTCAAAATACTGAGAATTAGTTTGATTTTCAGAAGGCTTGTTGCCTTTGCCATGGAAACCATTTTTGCCATAATGTCTACTCTTCCTTTGACCTCTTCTAGCGCGCTTTTTTGACTGCCTAATAACTTCCCTTTCACCTGAAAAGTTGTTTCTTCACCCTTGTCACGGGACCTATTTAATCTTGCCTCATGTGCTTGCAAAAAGCCCATTAGATCATCAAAGGAAAACACAGAAAAGTCTTTAGATTCTTCAATGGCAGCAACAACATGATCAAACTTCGGAGTTAAACTCCTTAAAACTTTTGCAGCAATGGTTTGATAACTAATTTTCTCTCTAAAAGATCTAATTTGACTCACAATTCTAGACACTTTTGATAGAAAATCTTGGACAGATTCACTATTATTCATGAACAATATTTCAAATTCACATTGGAGAGTTTGAAGTTTGATAACAATTACCTTTGATGACCCTTGGAACTGTTTTTGCAAAATTAACCAAACTTCCTTTGATGTAGTTGCAGCAGCAACTCGAGAGAATGCAGAGTCATGAACAGCCTGTTGAATGAAGAACAATGCCTTGGTGTCCTACTTTTTGTTCTCTTTCAACCTCCTTTCTTCCTCTGGGTCAGCAAACCCTTGCTCCACCAAGTCCCATAAATCTTGAGACTTAAACAAGGTCTTCATCTGAATGCTCCGTAACTCATAATTCTCTCCTTTGAAGATGAGAATCATGGGTTGAGACAAGCTAACAGAATCCCCATTTGCTGTCATAGTGAACCCAGACTCTGACACCATTTTTGTTGGGAATTTAGAAGACCTATATAGCCACAGAGCACAAAAAAATGAAAGGAGATGAAAAACACTACAGTAATTTCTAACTTAGTTTAGTAGAGAGAGACGAGATGAAAAACACTCACCGATAAGTAGACAATTAAAAGCTTAGGGACACGACTAGCAAACTCAACAGTCAAATCTAACTAGTCAAACATTAATTCGATTTTGAATCAAGCTTTCAACGATATATATATATATATATATATAAGTGGTAACAATGCTGCACTGTTTTCCTTACAATTTTAAACACCCTTGTATCTCCTAATGGCTTATAATGTGCTTTTAAAACATAGTTTCAGTACTTGGCATTTTTACATTTTGTATTTTCTTCAAGCCCTACTTTTCTTTTTTTAGAGTTCGTGATTCTAAGTAGTGTGGAACAAGAACTTCAGAAAATTAACTTGCACGTTTTTTTTCATGGTGACATCGAATGTTAGTCTATGCTTTGTACTATCATAATTACTTGCTTCTTGCACTCAATTCGTCAAATTTGTAGAGCGGGAATTCTCCAGCTCCGTCTGGCAGTTCAACAGCGCCTGTTCAGAGCTCCGTTGCTGCAGCCCCGCAGCAGTTCACCTTTGCCGGCATCCATTTCCACCTAATTACTTTCCTTATCCCCAATATCTGCATCGCGCTTCCTCAGCAACCTTCAACTGGCAATTTATACATGCCACCTCGGGCAGCTGCACCTGGAGTTAAGTTCTCTCTTCAACAGTTCAAAACTGGAACTAATGCAAGAAATCCTGCTCACCTCACATTTCCATCTGGCTATGGTTCATTAGCTTTTCCACCTGTTAGTTTCAATTTGTCTGTTCCATCAGCAACCTCTGGAAGCTCTGCTAGTAGGATCGTGCAGCATCACAGTTGAAGGAAAATTATATATATTCAAGTGGATCACTGTTGGTTTCCTTTTCTTTTCCATTTACACTTTTCCCACCCGTTTTCTATTGAATGAGTTTTACCATGATGGGTCATATGATTATGGTTTTGGAGATTTTTTTTTTTTTTAGCTTATATGCACATAGTATTTTCTACCAGCAATTATTAAGTTAATTTTAACACTATGTTTTTTATTCTTTTTTTTTTTGGTTGCAAACTGAAGGCTCAGCTTTCTGGGTGCCTGCGCCGGGGCAAGATTTATCCACCTTGGAGGTTAATTCTTTGTACAACCTCTTTCTTCATGGCCAAGAGGTTCCTTTCGCTCCTATACAGGCTAGTCACGGTGCCTTTGCTGGACTTTATCAGCCACCTGAAACAATGACTGCTACTTCCAATGTTAATACCCTGCCGCAACAGTCCCAACCATGGCTGCAGCTGTGAAAACTGTGTCCGTCGACTGATGCTTATTAGCAGCCTCAACTTGCACAGATAAATTGGGACAGTAATTACTTAACTGTTAAAATCAACGAGGATGCAATCGTAGAAAGATGTGGTGGCAGTTTTAGGAGGGCGAAACTCTGGCCTGTTTTTTTGAGTGTAAATATTAAACGCCGGCATCTCAGATAGACAAGGGTAAATGTACGGTGAGGACGTATGTTGCTGACTTCTTTCACCTCTTTTTCTTGCTATACTGTCCCCCCTCCCCCCCAATTTTCTTAGTATTGTCGCGCTTTTTTTTTGTCAGTTGGAGTTTATTTAGTCTCATAAGATAATCTATATATCTATATACAGGAATTAAAGAGGTGAATAGATTAGGTGGGATTTCGTTTCTCAGATTTTTCCTTTCCGCTGTCACACTCGCCTGTATATTAGATTATGAATAGGGAGAAAAGATGATACAAGCTGTAATTTTGGTACATAAGAACTATGTTATCTAGATTCAGGTGTGAATTTTGAATGAGTATATATCTTACATGAGTTCATTCATTTTAAAATTTTTTTCATATATTTTAAAAATTATAATCTTATATTTATATTTAAATATGTGTTAGATGATCGAAATAGTTAGAAGGTTCTTTCTTTGAATTTCTTTAATTGACTGACTGAATGGATGCTCTTATTTGAATGAAAAACTACTTTGTTATTATCAGCTTTGCGCATTTATTCCATCTTCAGTTCTTTCTTCCTTCCTTCCTTCACTTGAATGCGAATAAATTGATGTTTCAAGTTCAACAAGGCAAGGGAAGGCAAGGGAACCGTTTTTATCTGCCCTGTACACTCTTTGAGTCAATGAGCTACTTTGAAAGAACCGAAGATGGAATAAATCCGTAAACCTCATTGGCCACACCTGATAATAACTCGGTAGCTTTTCGTTCAGATCAATAAGGCTCAAATTCCCCCAACAATAGGCTTGTTTTGCTTTGCTTGGCTTGGCTTGGCCTGGCTTGCATCTCGTCTGAACTTGTAATCTTAATCATGCATGCATTGCTTCATATTAATAGGAAAAAAAAATCAATCAAATCAAGGTAAAAGTCAGCAATGGTATGGAGAAATCTGCCAAACTTCCATTGATTGAAGGAACTTTTGTTGTATTTTATGTAGACACCCTTTCTACTTCGCTTTTAAGTAATAAAATAGATGATAAGATTTTTGCTCTTCTCTGTTCTGCTGAGGTGTAAGAAGCGTTACATTACGTAACATTGACAAAATTATTAATGTTGGTTAAGGGTTACCCGAGGAAGTGACTAGCAGTGCTGCTTGTTTGCGTAGTGTTTCTGGAATCTATCTCATGGGCAGGTGGGGATGCCCAGTCATGAATTTCAAACACAATAATAATTATAATTCATAATTAATGGATGAACGCTGCATTTTGCATACCAAAAAACAAATGCCTTCAACAACATTTACTATTAGGTTCTTATAATTATTGTTATTATTATAATATCTAAATATTATTATATATCAGCATTAACTCAAATGACCTATATGTCTTGTGATTTGAGAGGAGCGGACGTAACATATAATTTCTTCTTATTCAGATTTAAGCAGAGAGAAATCAGATTGTTAAAAGATATATTACAAAATTTAAAAATAATAATGATAATAATTAATATCTAAATAGGCAATCTACAATTTAATAATACCAGCAAAAAAAAAAAAAAAAAAGCAGTCCAATCCGGACGACATTTTTGCAGGGTAAAATAAAAAGATCACCTGACCTTGCCGTATACATTTCAAACCAACCTTCACTTCCTCACATATACTTTATATAGGTTCACCTCATATCAAAACTTTCATTATTACAAAGCTTAATTATAATATTATATGAGCTAATAATACACCCAATAGTTTAGCAGCACAGCTAACCAACATGCAAATGCAAATAACCAAACCCCGATGATGAACTCACACCTATTCCTCACCGTGTAATACTAGCATCTAGCCTCTCCCAACACACAATACAAACAACACTTCATATATGAAACATGTTAGAACAACTTTAACAGGCACACAACAGTGCCGTGCCCCGACTGCACTTGCGAGACATTCACTTACACAGCCAATACCTGCAATGTCGGGGGGAAACTGCTGCTTATGGCAGCCACTTTAAGACACAAGCTCCAACGGCCACAACAAAGGGATCCTTTACCCCCCAGTCTTTGCTCGCTTCATTCCAAGGCTGTTGTGAAACGGGGATACAGAACCAGACATTGAAGAACCTTCCTCTCGAAGCGTACCATTCAGCATTGCTAGCTCTCGCAGCTGTTGTTTTTTATATAAATCCTGGGATTCATCCTATTTTTCAAAAATAATAAAACAAATAAAATAAAAACATCTTTTCATGATACCTGATAGACACATAGTTTTAATATAATCACAACAGATGGAAATTGTACTCACCACAGGCTTGAGCAAATCTTCAAGTATCTCACATGCTTGCATTAGGCGAGCATCAACAATTTCAACAGGTAATTCTGCCTCAACTAGGATATGAAGAGGTTCATTCAGATGTTCATACCCCAGTTTTCCTCTCATCATTTCCTCCTTAACAAATTTTAAAAGACAAAGTTACAGCATTTACGTCCACATAAAGGGAGTCGGATGGAATTTTGTATTCACCAAAAAATACAGAAAATTAAAGATCAAATAGGCTGCTTCTTTACAACTAAATCAAGACATAATTCATTGAAGTTTATTAATATCAGGAACAGCTTAAAAGTTTAGGGCTAAACATTTGATGCGTTTCACTTTCATCAAAATCTTTGAAATACAATCAGGTGTTTATCAAACTTATTTAATGAGCAATAGCCACTCAGAAAGAAGCAAGGAAAGGATCATTACCCTAGCTGGATCCTTAATACTGCCCCGCCCTCTTATAAGGACACGGCACTCAGAATTTTCCTCCAGACGCTTAAGAGAGTTGCCCCTTGGACCAAGGAGTCGGCCAACAAAATTGTACTGCACATTAAATTAGTTTAGAGACTGAAAAAGAAAATTTCTAAAATCGCTGTTAAGACAAGAGTTCAATCATACATTAGGATAGTTGTCGGCAGGAATATCCACTCTGACTGTTCTCTTAACAATAAGACCAGAAAAGCTACCTTGAGAACTCACCCAGTTCTCTGCCAAAGAGGGCTGTACTAGACCTGACATCTGCACCAAAATATTCCAGGTTTTTTAAAAAAGAAACCTCAGCGACAAATTAATGAAAATGTGTTCCATTGTATTGCACAGATAAGACTATGGAACCGAACAATCATTCCTTAGACAAGCACCAATAATTCCTCTCAGACATTTCAAGACAAGTACCTTTGACAGATCAAAAGAAATCATTCTGACAAAGAATAGCCACAGAAGAGTAAAATCTGAGGTTCAAGGACCTAGAAGCCCAAAAGCAGTTACTTATGGGTTTCCAGATGAACCTGGCACCTACTATCACAGTTAAACACCAGCTTATTGGGATCAGAGAATACCATCTAAGCAAATTCTATGAAATATGGGTAAGCTAGTCTTTCCACAAATACAAACTGGAAACTGAATCATGGAAACCACTTTTTAGGGTTGCCAAAAATAACTGTTTAATTATTGATGTCGGCAACAAAGTCTACAGTTCAGAGAATAGCTCTCTTATCAGAACTCCTAATATTCACGTTCTCACACTCATGCACATGTCAGGCTTCCATCCTATGACAAACTCTCATCCCAACTGTCTTGACAATGATAAATACCAGAGAAAACAATGAGTTATATAATCAAAAGCAGCAGCTTGAAATATATACTAAGATAAAACTAGTTTTCAGGACTTCTTCATGTTACACTCAGACTGCCTGTCATAAGAGAAGTGACAATACAAGCCAGAACTCAAATAAAGGTTAGGTTAGCATGAAATGTAGTAAAGCATTAAGTCAGCAATTCCTCTAAAAGCTGTAAACTTTGATGGTAAAGAGTTATGTTAATGGTTAGTATTCATACTTCTGATTGAAACTGTGATGTCCATCTGTTCATATCAGCTCCTCCATTTGAAAACATTCCTCCAAAAGCCAGGGGGCTAGCTTGTTCAAGCCCACTTTGACCTAAAACCGATGCATTCCTCAACAGTGTAATTACACGCAAAATTTCTGCTCCAAAAATGTCATTTTCAATAATAAGATGTACCCGTTAGCATTTGTTAAGAAAAGTTAGCAGCTACCTCAGAATGGAGAAACTACACGGAATGTTAATTTAGTCAGTTAAATATCAACATTTTCTTCATAACATAAGCTACTCTTCCAGCCGAATGCAATCTAGAAATAGAAGAAAGATGTGGCAAAATTTTGTTTTGGTTTATTTTACATGAATAACAAACATATAATAATTAGAAAGAATTGTTTAACTGACTATCCCACAGAACCATGGAGGAATCAAATCATCAGCCAGAATCCGAAATCATACAAGTGAAGACAAAAAAACACAGGAAGCACTAAAAGAAATGCTATTTAATTGCACTGCCACCAAATATTAGCACATTGTTGCAGGAAAATTTTCGTACAATAAACAGAAGAAAGAGAAAACAAACAACCACCTCTTTTGGCTCGAAGTTGGCAACTAAGGTCTCTCACAACTAGCCTAAAAGAACTAAATCTTACAGGCAAGCTCCCCAAGATTTCTCAATTCCTTGACAGGACCTTGGGATCCATCACCATAGGCTGCTTCCCAAGATGAATATCGAGCAGAATCACTAGCTTTCCCTCTATAACTTTTTCCACATATCCATTCCTTCCTCCACCACTGTTACCGAGGTTCAGAAACTTCCTTTATTCTACCTCTTCGTTTCCATCTCTTCTTCTCTCTTATGACTGCAGTAGCAACCTCTTCTTTTTCCTCTATCCTTCACATCCATTGCTTACTAAGATATGTCTAACTATCCATTGTGACATTGAACAGCTATCAAGGTTCATGTAAGATTCATCATATCGGTTTCTTAAACTAATTTAGAACCATAGTCTCTGTTGTATCATGATTGCTATACCCGAAAATTTTTTGAAAGAGTAAGCAAGTCTTCCAATTGCAGGCAGTCCAACCTCAATCATAATTCCACTGAGCCTTGGTAATTGTCAGTTCTATCTACAAAATGTAATGACACATGAGGCATGTTTTCATTTACATGATTTACTAAACCAATTAAATTTGACAGGAGATTTAGTAATAAAGTTAGTGTTTGTGGGTTGATCCCTAATTAGCATTTCTAGTCATTATTTGTCAAGTTAGTATTTGGCGGTTAACAGTTAGCTTTATGTTGTTGTTTCAGTGACAACAAAGACGGAGGGAGATATTGTCTACAAGATCATTTGACAAGAAAGTAGATTGCTTCTTTGAAAAACTCACCCTGATTCAACAGTCTATAAGTATGAGGAAGCACTGGCATAAATGGACTAAGCTTGTGACGCTCTGCCAGTAACTTCGAGAGATATCTGCAAACGGTAAAATCAAAAAACAATCAGCAAATTGTGGATTAACACATCCATCACAAGATGATGTTAAAGTTAAGCAGAAACAGAGTCATTAATGAGAGGTTCTCACAATCTCCAGTTATTTAGCTTCGATTAAGAACAACTATTTCAGATCACAACTTAAACCTCGACAGAAAAATCTAAACTGATCTGTCAGTAAAATCATAAAATCCACAGAAACCCAAAACGAAAAGCTTAATCAGCTAAAAACGAAAGAATTTTTAGTTCATAATTCTCTTTAGACTCTAATTCCCCATTTATTTAAGAATTCTAACATTCATTTCCAGTTTTACATCTCTCAACAACAACCTCTTACTCCGTAAATCTATTACAAATTCATAATCCTCCAAGGAATTTTATATTTGATTATATGTTGTATACCCGCGATGCACAAAACACAGAAAAGGACAGCTATTCTATTTTCATCGTAGAACGAAAAGCTTAATCAGCTAAAAATGAACGATCGAGTTCTAGATCTTGGAAATTGCAACAAAAGTGATCAATTATAAGAAAAAGAAAAAGATCAGAGGCAAAATCACTACAGTAACTGCAAAGAAAAGGAAAAGACGGTTAGATTAAAATTAACAAGAGAATACTGGTCTTGGAGGGTGGAGGTGGAGCGGAGCCCAGAGAGGTGAGGAGAGTGAGGGACAGAGGGCGAGGGAGAGTAAGCCATAGATCTGCCTTCGCCACTGCCCGATGTAGTCAGAGAAGGATGAGTGGTGGAAGGAAGCGCTGGTGGTGGTTCTATATGCTCTTTAGGATAATTGAAATTCACTATAATTTTTGATCTAGTATTTTTATTTTTAAAATATCTATTTAAGTACTTAAATGTTCCATAATTTATTAAAAATTAATTTTATTTTTATTTAATAATTTCTTGAATATAATTGTTTAAGTTATTAGGTTAAAAAAAGAAAAATAGTAAAAAAAATGATCGACCATATTCTTAAATTTTTCAACTTCAAAAATCAAAAACAATAGATCCCATTGTATTCGATTGGATTCAAAATCAAAAATCGAATAGATTTCTTCAAGTGTTTAGATGGGGGATTTCAAATTGGTTGGATAAAAGCAACATTTTGAAAGTAATTTTGAATAGATTGGATAAAAACAACAATTTTGGAGGGATTTTCGTACTTTTGGATTGAAAACTCAGCATCATTTTTGTAAGTTGTTTGTTTTCCAAATCCGCCAGACATTGCTCTGTCTTTGGTTTTGATCAAATATATTAGATATTGTATGAAATATATTGAAAAATGTATTAAATGTTTATCTGGTATAGTTGTGGTCAAATGTTTTTGTTTGAAATGTCATTGTGCTACTCTATTTGCCATGTGTCTCTGTTGGATTTGTTTGTATTGGATGTTAATGCCATTGAAATATGATAATGTGTTTGCATGTGAAATTTTTTAATATTATTCACTTTAGGGTTTTTTGTGATATGGTTGTTGAAGCAAGGTACATATCTGTTAAAAGCTTTTATTATTTGACTTCAGGTTTTAAGTTTAACGATGGCTTAGTATTTTATTGTGATAATGTCTTTTTTTTTTAAAGAATGGTAGGACATATAAAGGCAAAAAGAGAGCTGCATGTGTATGTGGAACATGGGGTTGATGCTCCAGAAGCACTCGAGGATATAATTGGACTGCCTTACGAGAACATTAATGTAAAAGCCACTTCAAATGTAGTTGGCAGTGGTGAGGGGTTAGATGATAGTACCTTGTGTGGATCCTATGGCAATAATAGTGAGTTTGTAAATGTTATTGTAAGGTTGGATAACTCTAAAAATAGTGATAATAAACCCTTAAGTGATTTTCAGTGGGTGTCAAATAAGGAGGATGAAGAGTTGCAAGAGATAAATAAAGAGTTTAGAAAATTTAAAGAGAAAAAAAAAACAAAGAGATGTTAAATAAATAAAATCTCATCAGAGTTTGAGTTTAAACATCTAGTCCAAGAAATCAAGAAAAGAAGGCGAGATCTGAAGAAAAATAATGCTGTCTAGTGGGATAGGGAATAGTAATAGGGATGAGAATGACATAGATGACCTAGATTTTTCATAGTTAGGTAGTTACGAGACTGATAAGGATGCAGAGGTTCTATGTAGGAAATGCTATTTTTGACATTTTAGATTTATTGCCTTTATTTTAGCTTGGTATAATCTTTGATGGTCTGAGACAATTCAAGGAAGCTTTAAACAAGTTTGCTATTTTGATTTCAAGCTACTTAGAAAAGAAAAAAAAAAAAAAAAACTAGAGCAGTTTGCAAAGGTGAGGGTTGTCCATTCCTAATATTTGTTGGTGTAGATAATACAATGGGTTGTATAAAATGAAAACCTTGAGGAGTGAGCACGCATGCACAATTTCATTTAAGAATTCAAGGGCAAGTTATAAGATGTTAGTAGAACATTTTCTTTTGAAGCTTAGGATTATACCTGACTTAAAGTTGGTTAAGATGTTTAAATTTTGTAAAAAAGAGTTGAAGGTTGATGTCTCTATGGGTGTGTGCAGGAGAGCAAGGTCTACTGGTCAAGAATAGATTACTGACAGATATCAGTATGAGTTTAAAAAACTATTCCACTATGCTAATGCTTTGAGGGTGGCAGATCCACAAGGAAATACAGATTTGATGGTTGAAAGGCCTACTCCTATGCATAAACCTAGATTTCTAACGTTTAAGTATGTTTCAGCTCATTGCAGGAAGGGTTTAGTAAATATTATAGGTCTTTTATTTGCTTAGATGTTTGTCTTCTCAAGGCTTCTTTGAAAGGTGAGCTATTAGTTGCCATTAGTAGAGATGGCAATAATCAATTGTACCCTGTTTCATGGGCGTTGGTGAAGGTGGAGAATAGATCTACATAAGGATGGTTTTTGGATAATTTGAGAAAAGATCTTTAGATGATGGATTGAGAGAGATTTACTACTGCAAAAGGTATGTGTTTTAATTCATAATTTATTGTTTACAATTTATAAAAATTAATTTTATATTCAAGCTTGACTTTGTTTTTATTGCAAGGTTTATGTGATGCTATAAATATACAGATTATAAAAGCTAAGCATCGATTTTGTGCTAGACATTGGTTTGCAATTTGGAAGAGAAGTCATAAAACCACAGACTTTCATAAACAATTTTGGATATTTAGCTTGTAATGCAATAGCATTTAGTGATTTCATGTAAAAAACATTATATTTTATTAATGCTGAAGAGGTATTTCTTTATCCATAAGATGTTATTTGATAATTGTTATGAATATTTTATGAAGATAAAGCCCATGAAACAAATTGACCTTGCAAAGGAATTATAAATAGTTACAATTCTAAGACCCTTATGCATTAAAGTCATTTTTCTAAAAACGTTTTTGGTCATCATATTGTCAAGAAAGGGCATTGACAATGCATAAAACTAGTATATGTTAAGCCTTCATGCATTTGATGCATGCAATTGATCTTATAAGTTACAGTATACAGATACTTTGGGTAACATATAGGTTAAGTAGAACAAGTTCACCGAACATGACCCACTATGGGACTTTCATTTGGTACTTCACTTAAGTGTTTATGGAAATACTCTTATGTGTTAGTAGTGTAAGTGATTCTTAGACTTGTGACACTAGCTCATCTTGTATGTGGAGTCTCATATATAAAGGTTATCATGAACGGTCGATAATAGATGGATACCTATAGTAGGATGGTTTTGGATATGATATGAAGCATATTGAAGGTGGATGAATCGTTTAGAGAGGATTTATCACCCAAGTGATTTAAGAGGATATATCTCACATGCACCTGGCTCGTGTTAACTTGATGTCCTTGGCAAAGACAATATTGATTATGGAGTTAATATGTAAAGTTAAAAATTAGTATGCAAAAGGCTAAAAGTAAACATTAATTACCCTGAGATACTTTACATTGAAGGGTTTGGCAAAACCATGTTAACACTCCCTGCATGTTAGGTGGCTATAATGCATTGCCAGATGCCAATCTTCATCTATTAGAGATAAATATAAATATTCTAATTGAATAATTTACATTTATTGCTAGCATGATCGGGGCTTAATGGGTCACACAAATAGAGGTGATTAGTAAAAATTAAAATGAAACTAGGCTTTTCTACCTAATAAAAATATAGTTATTTAGACCTATTTTGAATGTTTCGTGTGGGCTAAGGACTATAGTATAAATTGATTAAAAGTTGAAAAACACTCACCTTAGGCTCATTGTCATCCTAAACTCTGAGGGTTTTGTTTTTGTGCCATTTGGTCTTACACATGGTTAGATTTATGCCATCTTTAGCATCCCTAAAAGAGGTTGGCGATTTCATCCTAGCTTCAATAAAATCTATTTACTTAAGTTGCTAGCATGGCCCCCGGCAAAGAAACTCTCTCCCTTTTAAAGGTTGTTTGGATTACCTGTGTGAATAACCTTTAACGGCTGGATACTTAGACAATTTTGATTTATGACAACCATGCTCAGTGTACAAGTTCTTGTGGTCATAGCATTACTCCAAGGCATCTCTAGGCTAAGATATGAGAATTCTTGATTCATTATTCGAGTTCTTGGTTTTAAAGATTGATAAAAAATCATGCAAGATAATCTAGTTTATAGAGTCTCAATATTGTTTCTTTATTATGTTTTCTGCTACCATTTATATAAAATGATTGAATATATATATTTTTCAATTTGTTTAATCATGAACACAAGACATCCTACACTTCTTTACATTGGCTTTTCTTTCTTTTCATGGGATGCACGTGTAAAACAGTCGATGAAATTTTATATGCATGTTTCTACTGTTGTCTAAAACAACGCCAATGTTCACACTGGATGAACTGTGCATCAAATTCCTTGTCGAGCTGCCATGAATAACATGGAATGGAATCCAAAATACAATTTCCTAGCTTATGTTGGAGATGACAAAAACAAATATTCAATTGAAAAATGTGCTTTAATATGCATAATTATTGAAAATATCTTGTTATAGATGGAAATGATTACTCACTATAGCCTTATAATTCTTCTTCTAGAGATGTATTTCAAATATTTGGCTTCAAAAGTAGTTAATGAAGTAGTCCCTTTTGTTTTAGGCTAATATTTACCATTTCTTTGAAGCCAACTGTTTTTAACTTATGCATATCTGGATTAATTTTGTAAAATTTAACTATGATTTTTTATAGTAAATGGATTTGAACTTCCATTTCTTTTTTACTTTCTTTTCTTATTATACTGCTTACTGTCACAAGTCTTACGAAGTGATTAAAATGTGAATTAGGCACCATGCAAATTGACAAAAATAAAGACTTTTTTTACCTGTTTGAATTGAAATAGTAGAACTTGTTGTTCAGGTAAAATTGAAGATCTAAAAACCAAGTCAAGCAATATGATACAAGACCTGAGATAGGCAGTATAAAATGTTACCAGAAATGGTTCCTTTTAGCTTATCAATAATTCCAAGCTCGAGATAGAGCCTTGGTGTTGAATGTGTTCTTCTTAGGATGGTCTAAGACCTAAACCCTAAACTTTAAATCTTAAATCTTAAACTTTAAACCTTAAACCTTAAACCTTAAACTTTAAATCTTAAACTTTAAACCCTAAACCCAAAGTTTAAAACCTTAAACCTAAAACTTTAAATCTTAAACCCTAAACCCTAACTTTAAAAAAAAGCTAATTCAAATCTATGTGAATCAGCTACCTTTGTTAATAAAGGCTTAAAAAAATGGATGCCTTAAAAGGTCATAAAAAGTAAAAGTACACTAGGTTCTAATTAGAGGCCATGTATTTGCTAGAGAAAGAAGGGTATATTAAGATAAACCTACGTATGGTTTGAATTTCTTTTAAGAGTAAGTGGGAGGCTTGAACTATGGATTTACTTTTTGTAAAATAAGAAAGTATATACTAAAATATAGTAAGAGGTATAAGGACAATTGGTCACCTACGGTCATTGATTTTAGTCGTAGACTCCCATTAGGATGGCTACCTGCACATGCAGGAGTCCTTAAGTCGCCCTTTATGGTAATCTTTCCCCATGATTACAAACTAATTTGTGATCCTTTTTAAGTCAAAAAGGCCTCTCTTAGGAAGTTAGTGGTTGATACTTTTTTTGCTTGATGCAAGCATTTCTTTTACATCTAAATTAGTCTCAAGTGGACTTCCCTGGTTGTTCTTCTTGGTTTATAATTTTCTCGAGGTTGTCAAATTTAAGCTTTGTAAAGTTAAGTTGTGATTGTAATGGATAATGGCCTTGCTTAGCAAGCTACAGAGGGAAACCTCATTACTTTAGTAAATTTGGTCTCTCTAGCACCACTTTATAATTAAAGCATCGCACATTCTTTTTCTCCAATGCATGCTATGCTATTAGAAAGTTCTTTTTAGTTTCATTTTTAGCCTAGTTTCCTATTTCTAATGATTGGACATCTGAACCACAATCCAAAAAGTTTTTCTTTCTTACACAAAAACAGTATAGTTTTCTTTTCTTACATGGACTATACATAAGTAGAGAATAGCTCCATCTACATCTAGATAGCTATGCTTTTTGACGAGCATGACTTTCTTTTGGTTTAATCGTTCTTGAAAGCAAGCCACTTTGAGCACCAAAAGAATAGCCCCTTAATCATTGATTCTTTAAAATACAAGATGTGTCGCAAGTAATTGTACCAAGGGATCATTTTTTCACATTAATTGAGATGGCATAATGACCTGGTCATACCTTGGAAACATGCTAGTCCATGTCAGACAGTAAGAACTTACATTTCAGGTAATCTAACCCTCTCGAAAGAATCGATCAACAACTCATTAAAGCAAATATTTTCTAGCTTCTTGGATTTACTCACCATCGAGCAGTCAATAGACCTCGATGGCAAGTTTTTTGATCTTCTAAAAAAGAGTGCTGGTTAGCTCATTCTTCTAGTTGATAGGTTTTATGTCGGATTAAAAGTTTTACTTGAGCTAATCCTATGCATAAGTAGCCTAAAGTACACTAGATGCTAGATGAAATCCTCACTATTGCTTACCTAATGTACTATCTGCCCCACAATCTAGTTATGGGCACTTTACATATTTTTTTTGTCTTACCTTCTAATTGATTTTTTCTGAATTTTAAGGGTTAAATGGAATTTTCTATGTTTAGATCCTCCTGGATGAGTTTTAGATGACAGTAAGGTCCAATTTAGTTTCCACTTTATTTTCACGAGCTTAGTTTAAGAAAATAAAGCATCTGAGTTTAAGTGTCTGATTTAGATTGTAGGTGTTGGATTTGAAAAAATAAGACCCGGGTCTTAGAAATTTGAGAATGTCAAAAGTTGACTAGTATATGCCTATTAAGGTGATTAAAATGGTTATTGAGGTCATTTGAATAAAGAAAGACTTGTTTTAGAAGTTGAAATCAAAAGTCAACAAAACAACAAAATCAACTATAGGCAAATTTAACTATAAAAGGTTAACTTTGTAGCTGGAGTTAGATGAGTTTGTAACTAAGATTTTAAAATTGATTACACCAAAATGAAATTGAACATGGATTTTAGGTCAAGAAGGTGTAATGGAGACTAGGTCATGAAAGAACTTTACGACTTTAGAATGTTAGGAATTCCTTAAGGCTTAATCTAGAAGGTTTAGGATAGAAAATTTTAGATTTCTTAGAGGTGGTCATTAAGATACATTTTTACTATGGAATAGAACAGTCAATTGTGTTTTTATGTAGACATATCTAAGTCAACTGAATGTGACAAAAGTCATACATAGACTAGAATAACAAAATGCCTTGGATGAATTTCCTCATGTGTTAAATATAAGGATTCGTTCATTCCTTCGTTAAAGGTTAATTAAGATGTTAGTTAGTTAATCCTAAGGTTACCTATAGGTGATTTAGAGTTAGTTCACCTCTCTAAAGTCTATTAATAGATGGTGGTGGCTATTCATTAAGAGGGACTTCATTTAGATATTTTTAATGATATTTTAGGGAATTCTCTTAAGTGCTCTCAACTTTCATTAAAGATCAAGCTTGAAGTAGGTGTAATTTCTTACTTTTCTTTTTAATTTCAATTCAGTTTCATGATTTTGATGATTGATTCATGCTTATATGATATTTAGCCATAGTGATTTAGTGTTCTACTTGATTTGGCCAACTTGATTTCATAAGATCTTGATGATTAAAATTTATTTAAGCTAGAAATTAGGTAATTTGAGCTGAAATTAGGAAGATTAAAATTGAAACCGTAGACTATTGAACTTATTAAATGGTTTGAATAAGAAGAAATATTGTAGCTAAGTTCGGCCAAGTTTTAATTTCTTGATTTTAGGCTTGCTCTTGCTTAAATGATGATATATTGATGAATATTGATGAATCAAGTTACATTGAATTTTGGCAAGCCAAAATTGATGTTTAGTGTAATGAAATTAGAGGCTTACATGTTTAATTGTATAGCTCAAATGGTTAAAAAATGCTTTGAATGTTGCTCATGTTGATTGAATGGAATCTAAGCTTGTTTTCCTGTGCTTGATTATTAAATGATGAGAATTTTAGGGTTTAAAGTTTGAGATTTAAGGTTTAGAGTTTGAGATTTAAGGTTTAAAGTTTAAGGTTAAGGGTTTAAGGATTAAGGTTTAAGGTTAAGATTTAAAGTTTAGGGTTTAAGGTTAGGATTTAAAGTTTAAGGTTTAGGGTTAAAGTTAAGGTTAAGGTTTAGAGTTTAGGGTTTAAAGTTTAAAATTTAAGGTGTAAGGTTTGGGGGTTAAGGTTAAGTTTTAGGGGTTTAAGGTTTAAGGTTAGGATTTAAAGTTTGGGGCTTAAGGTTTAAGGTTTAGGGTGAGGGTTTAAGGTTTAAAGTTTAAGGTTAGGGGTTTAAGGTTTAGAGTTTAGGTTTAAAGGTTAGGGTTAGGGCTTAGGGCTTAAGGCTTAGGGTTTAAGATTTTAGGGTTTAAGGTTTAGGTTAAAAGTTTTAAGTTTTAAGATTTAAGGGTTTAGGGTTTAAGACTTAAGGTTTAGGGTTTAAGGCTTAGGGTTTAGGGTTTAAGGTTTAGGGTTTAAGTGTTA
>JBBYHO010027790.1:0-11727 GCA_038382025.1 Adansonia gregorii
AACTCAAATACAAAATTTAAGATCCTTTGTTGATCCTAAACAATTATCACAAATTTTATTTCCACAATTAAAATTTTGAAATATTAATTAATTCATTAAAAATTATAATTATTTTTGTATGGTTGTTTTCATGTTATTTTTCCGTGTTTTGTTTATATGTGATTTTTCTTCAGTTTAAAATATTAAGAATTTATTTGTTTCTTCATTTTCAACAAACAAAAATTTGTGTTTATGTTGTTTTTCATATCATATCGTGTTCTAATTATTTTCTTCAGTTGTTTTTTGTCATATCTTGATTCATTTAAATATTTTGTATAATTTGTCATAATAATTTGATTTTTACTCTAAACTTAATTACTTATTAGATAAAAATATAATAAACATTTAAAAAACGTGTCATAGTTATTCAATCAAGAAAAAATATTTTATATGTACCAAAAGAAAGGAACAAAATTATTTTATTTCAATAATGTATTTTTTAGAAGAATTTTTAATAATTTATTTAAATTAGTTTATCTTCACGTTGACTTGCGATTCGCAAGTTTACTTAAAGTCTATTTAGGATCAGTAACTGATTCACTTGGAAAATTATTTTTTTTAACTTTTAGGTGATGTATTTAAAGAAGTTAGCTCTTCTTGCATGAGTCAATTTAGTTTCCATACTTGATCAACTCGGTAAGTTTCTCTATTTTTTGTTTTATTTTTAAATAATATTTTTAAAGTGATTGAGGATAGCTTTTGATTCATTCGAGAAAATGTTTATTTTTTTTTTTTTAGTTATGTATTTAAAGAGTTAGTCCATACATTCACATGATGGACTTATTATATGTACCTGACCTGTTTATAAAAAAAGTTATATTCTTAATTTATTTTATTTTTAAATAATATTTTTACATTATCGCAATGTACCCTGAGGTGGATCCTCGCGGATCTATGATTACGTACGACTTAAAATATTTTTTTGACTTGGAACATCTTCTAGATCGAGACTTTTCTTTGGCGATATGATAAGAACGAGAATGTACGGATTCTCGACTTGTGGTATAGTGAAAGGGACCATAAGACAAATCGCTCATCTCATTAGTCTCGGATAACCATCACGAGATGGCCAATGCTTAGAGTCACCACCGATCATTTTAAGCTAGGCATGATCAGATGCTTATTGAAACCTATGTTTTGAGTTACAAAGCTAAAAACATAGATCCCGTGGTCTACGTAATGCAAAGATTCATCATTTGGGTTCGGGAGTTGATTACGCATAATGAGGTATGAACCTCTTCGTGATGCCCTAAATCAGTACCTTACTAGTTATGTCTTATCTCAGTTTCAACTCTTTCGATCTTAACTTGTCATTATTTTGATATAACCCCTTTTAATACATAAATCTTGTAGAAATAATCCAGGTTTTGATGAAAAAGATTTAATCTCATATACACCCTGGAGAGATAAGGAATACAGAGATTTTCAATAAAAATGACCTTTGGATTTTGCTTTGAAAATGGAATGTTCTACTTTGGGCACTGCAGAGATACCCACGTGGTACATTACCTTTAGTTTTATTTGAAATGATTGGAAAACATGAATGCAAATAATCATCACAAAGAAATCATGTTGTAAGGTAATAAATGAAGTAACATGACATGGATCATTCAATGCAATGATAAAGAAAATGGGTGGACTATTAGAATTTATCTTGCTATTGGCATCAATTATCTGGGAATAACCAAATCGATAATTTTCAATATGCGTCTGGGTTTCTTAATTAAACAAGATTTGTTTGACATATTCATAGAAGTCTAAGAATGAGAAAAAAATTAATTATAGTTGAAAATAGGGTTGGAGTATCCCTTCAGAAAGGTAGGGTTAGGATATCCTCGTGGATGATAAATCATTTTGATGAAAAAAGGTTTTTTTTAATCTCGATAATTTTAAAAAATGGGGTTGGAGTATCTCTTCGAAAAGGCAAGGTTGGAGTATCCCTAAAAGTGATACGTTTGACACTTTTTAGAGTAGTCGAGTTAGAAAACTTAAGTTAGCAGAACCTTATGATTTAGAGAATGTATGAGCCTTTTAACAACTTTTGGTAGAAAAAAATTATTGTTAATGAGGATGCTAAAGATGTAAAATGTGTTTGTGCCTTGATATGAGCCTATGGGAGGTCAAAGCATATTCTTAAGTCTAATCAAGTTGACATAGAGACATTCGAAAGTCCTGAGGCAAAATTCAGGAAAACAACTCAATTTTGACCATAACTGAAAATAGGGAACAGTATCATGCTATCCTGCTTCCTGAATTTATTCTAAATTGGTTTGAAGGCTTTAGAGGGTGACAAGATACCACTAGAAAGCTAACTCGACAAGGGTCAATCTAAAAATATTTTCAATATCCCAAAAAGTCACTTTTCAAGTGAATGATTTTCAAATTCAGATTGATTGTGCTGCCAGTAGAGCATATGAGGGATAAGGTGTGTCAAAATTCGAAAAATCACTTCAGACTCATTTGGTATCAAAAAATTACAAGCAATACTTTTTTGAAAAGGGATTTTCATGAATCTTTTAGGAAAAATGTTTAAAAATTTTAGAAAAATCATTTAGTGAGCTTGAGCAGCCAGACCAGTATACATGTTTGAATTCTAAGGGTTCCAAATAGTTTAGGCTGAAAAATCATAACTCTCTCATCCGAAATGATCCGGGGGTGAATAAGATATTATTTTAAAGATAATTCGACATGCTTTGAGAGAAAAATATCAGACAATTCATGAAAAATTGTTTAGGATTTTGAGGTGATTTTTCAATTTGCAATAGTTGTGCTGCCTATAGAGGACAAAGCAAAGTAAGGGATATCTCTCATTTTTTACAGGTCCAAACTTGAGTTATTGACGTTCGAATGTCTATGACTAAGAGCAAGAGTGGCATGAGCATCATAAGCTTATTTGCACAGCCCTGAAGTAATTTGGGATGATGAAATAGCCCGTTGATCATACCACTCAAGGTTTTGACTAAAAAAAGGCATAAACATTTAGGAAATAATTGTAAGACCATTTTCATTTCAAAATCAAAAGATTTGATCTTGTTTAACCAAGATTCTAGATTTGAAAAAAACTTAATTTTCCCCAAGATATTTTGCTAGCCTTAAGGAAAATGCTAACTCTATGCTAATCCTAATTGGTTGAGGTTAACATGCTTAACTTGAGTGGTTTTGAAAATCAAATTTTATCAGCCATCAAACATGTATTTTGTCAACAAACATACAAAGGGATGGCACATAACAAGAATGGGGATACTAATTTTACTAATGGCCTAGACAAATAAAGTGTTATGCACTTTGACAAGAAAATATTATCGATGCTGAAAATGATAATGTTTCATGCAAGTTAATGTGTAAATGTGCTTGAAATATGTTAGGCTAATGATTCATACATGGATTAAGGATAACAAGATGCATGGACATGGCATAAAATGCATGAGCAAGAGATATCAAACTAATAAAGATGAAATGAGGCATTTTGCACATAAAAGGGGCATCAAGGCATTAGAATCTTAAACTACCACAACCAAATGCCACAATAATGCATGATAATCTTAAAAAGGTGATGGAAGCATGGAGAGCTCATTAAAATGATAAAGGTGTTGAAAAACAGAAAATGTAACTAATAGAGTAAGAAATTTACCAACAAAACTTCCACTTTGGCTAAATAATTAGAGCAACAGAGATGGCTTGAATTTTCCTTTTTTTATTGCTGTAAATAAGTAAGAAAAAGAAAAAAACAATGAGGTTTTGGTTCTGGTATGGATGAGGGTGATTTTAAAAATGTATAGAGGTTGATAGTAAGTGTTTTGGGGCTATTTTTTGGCTAGTTGGTGAAAAGCTATGGGATTTAGTTTTTTTGATGTGTGAATGTGTTTTTGGAAGCTGAAACAAGCTGGAGTCTAACCTTTTTCAACTAAGATAGAAGTGGTCCCTTTATACCAGCATTTTGGAGCCAAATTGAAGGTGTTTTTGGCCATTTCTTAAAGAGGACAAAGTGATGTCAGCATGGTGGTTATAGGGTGGCCGTGGGGAGTAACTTGCTTGCACTGGGATGGGCATAAGGTGGTTGGTTTAAATGCTGAAATGATTTTTTAGCAAATAGGGCGGCTGATGGTGTTATTGGTTAACAAGCTTGGGAGTAGGGTGATCATATGATATTGACCTTTTTTATCCAATTTAGACTTCAAAAAAATGTTGTGATTAATTCAAAAGTCCAAATTCATAATTTGATATGTGTTTTAATCTTTCCTGATGCAAAAAAAAAAAAGTTAAAATCAAGTTTTGGATGATGGTGGACGAGTCAAAAATGCCCAGACCGTGAAAATGGCCTGCATATATTGATACATTGCATAATGTATTGATACATTTGGTCCAAAAACCTTGATGGTATCAATACAATGAACATTGTACCGACACAATGATCATTGTATCGATACTATGAACTATTGTATCGATACTATGAACCACTGTATCGATACATGTTGATACGTATCGATGCATTTCTTTACAGAATGCATGTTTTGGCCCTAGCATGGCCTAGTATTGATACATGAGTTCCTGTATCAATACAGAGGCTTATGTATCAATACATCTACATGTTTTATCGATACATATAGGGACATTTCAAATTTTTGGCACGTTGGAGCATTGTATCGATACGTGAAAACCATATATTTTCTTATATTTTTATCCCTAAATACCTTAAACTACATCATTTGATACCATATCTTTGTATTAACTTATGATATGATCCCTAGGCTTTCTTGACCTCCTCAAAATACATTTTTACCAGGCGACATCGCCTCTTCTCACATCCATGCTTTAGATTGCTAAAAATTAGCTTGGACAAAATAAAGTGTCTATAGCTGCCCTTCTTTGACTGTCGCTGGGAATCAGGAACAAGGTAAAGACAAATAGACATAATTTTATCTAGAGTGGACTGACGCTCTCCAGAATACTAGGGTGTTAGGTTTTCTAAGGTTTGACCCCCTTAGGCAGGTTTAGAGTAACATGGATTTTTGTTGTGGGTGTCGCCAGCTTATGTAGGCTTTGACTTAAACTTGGTGCCACCAGCTTGTGTGGGCTTTGACTTAGGTACTATCAACTTATGCCAGCTTTGACTTAAACTTGGGTGCCACCAACTCGTGTGGGCTTTGACTTGGGTGCTGCTAGCTTCTGCGGGCTTTGACTTAGACTTGGGTGCCACCAGCTTGTGTGGGCTTTGACTTGAACTTGGGTGCAACTAGCTCATGTGGGCTTTGACTTGGGTGCCACCAGCTTGTACGGGATTTGACTTAGACTTGGATGCCGCCAGCTTGTATGGGCTTTGAAGAGGGTGTCACTAACTTGTGGGCTTTAAAAAAGTGCCACTGACTTATGGGCTTTGAAAGGGTGCCACTAACTTATGGGCTTGAAAAGGGTGCCACTAACTTATGGGCTTTAAAAGGGTGCCATTGACTTGTGGGCTTGAAAAAGATGCCATTGACTTATGGGCGTTGAAGAGGTGCCACTAACTTGTGGGCTTTAAAAGGTGCCACTGACTTGTGGGCTTTTAAAAGGGTGCCATTGACATGCGGCGATAAAGTTTTCGATAAAACTTCTACTACAAGCTTTTAGAAGTTCATGACAAAATTTCTTGATGAAAAAGGTTTTGGCACTAGTTCTTGACAAAGCTTCTGATGAGTGTTCTTGATAAAAGTTTTTTTTATGATAGTTTCTATATAACAATTTCTTGACATTAGCACTTTGACAGTAGTTGCTTGATAAAAAAGGTTTTAACATAAGGTGATGAGAAAAAAAAAACCTTACCTGAATAACACTTGTTTTATGAAGCTTAGAGTTCTTACCAAGAATTCCTTCAAGGATTAGTAAACCTAGATAGAAGTGATATTCTAAAATTGATGTATGATGGTAACATAAGTGCATGGTATGAAATGCTATCATGATTGCATGATGTGAAGTCTAATATGGGAGATAGCTATAGTTCTCCTTGTACATCACTTAAACTCTCAAATGGATGGCGATTCATCTTTGTTGCAACCATGGATCGAAATTTGCCTTATCCCACTAGAGATTGTAGGTTGTCCCGAATCCACTAGGGATATAACCAAAAATCTATTCTTGAGAATTTAAATTGTTACATTTCCTGATATCGGAGGCACAATTGTTTTCTTGACAATTGGAAGGCATTGTAAATAATTTAGAGATTGTTTGCCTGATTAAGTTGATATCTTTAGTTTCGATAAGATTCTGATAGAATGCATGGGTCGATTTTTAGTTAGCTTAAAACGGTTTTTCTTGAGATGTGGCTTGTGAAAGCAAGAAATGGTTTGTGTATGGTCATGCTAAATAGGTGTTTGGATGCGAAAGGTGCATGATCTTGAAAATGAGGGCATAAACAGAATTCCCATGCTTTTCTTTTCCTTTCGATGTAATATCAAGATGTCCTGATGCATATTTCAGTTAATTATCAAATATTATCAGTTAAATGACAAATGCAATGTGAATTGTACGGGGGTTAAAAGAAGCAAGGCAATATTTATTCATGGCAACAAAGAGCCATAACTCAATATCCTATTTGACAAGCAAGTAATAGGGTAGTGAGAAAGATGATCTTTTGGGCAAAAAATGCCTCTGACAATCATGACATGGATGTTCTTTAGGTGCTTTTCAGAATCTTTCTCGAATAATGAATGTGTTTAACATGAGCTAATCTTCGAAAGATCTCTAGGATTGCTTTGCATTGTCCTATAGGTACTCTCAGTTCATGCCCCATCAAAATTAATCTTCTCAAGTCACCCTTGAGGGTTTTTAGCTGTAGTTGGGTTGGTTGCCCAGATGCCCTTTTTGGATTTTCATTTAGACCCCTTTTCGTTTTTTTTTGTTTTTTCCTTGTTTTTGTTTTTTTTGTTGTTTTTTGTTGTTTTTTTGTTGTTGTTGTTTTTTTGTTTATGTTTTTTCTTTTTTTTTAACAACTCTTTTTTAGGTTTTTGTCATTTTTGTGTAATATTTCTTAACGAAATTTAAATTGATTGGGTTGAGCAAGACATTGCCATCTATTTCTGACAAGATTAGGGCCCTTCCAGAGAAGGCTTGATTCATGATATACAGTCTTTCCCAATTAGGGGTCCACCTCCCCCGTGCATCTTTATAAATTAGGAAGATCTTCTTCAATACCAATTCACCTTGGTGAAATTGTTGTAGGTGGGTGCATCTTTCTATCGTAGGCTCAAACCATGCATCTTTGATACATTTAACCATGGCAGATGGCTTTCATGCATTTTTCCTCAATGAGGTTGAGCTGGTCATATCTGTTCTCGACCTATGCAGCTTCTTCAAGTTTGGTTTCCATTAAGACTCTGAGAAAAGGGATCTCAACTTCGATAGGCAATACAACTTCCATCCCATAGACAAGAAAAAAAGGGGTAGCACCCATAGAAGTTTAAACTGAAGTACGATAGGCATAAAGTGCAAAGAATAGCTTCTCATGCTAGTCTTTGTAAGTCTCAGCCATTTTTTCAACTATTCTTTTAATGTTTTTGTTAGCTACCTCGACTGTCCCATTCATCTTTGGGTGATTATGATGCTGGATCTTGAACTATGAGCAGACTGCTTACATCATATTATTGTTTTAATTGCTTGCATTTTTTGTGATGATTTGGTTCGAGAGGCCCTACAAATGATGTCCCGCTTGACAAACTTACAGATGATCGATCTAGTGACATTAGCATATGAGGTAACCTACACCCATTTGGTGAAATAGTCAATCGCTACTAAGGTAAAATGATGTCCATTGAAAGCTTTAGGGGTGATTAGCCCGATCATGTCCATGCCACACATGGAGAAAGGCCATGGGGCTGTCATGATGTGAAGTGGCAACAGAGGGACATGGATCTTGTCAGCATAGATTTGATACTTATTGCCTTTTCAGGCATAATTGATACAGTCTCTCTCGAGGGTCAACCAATAATAACCCGCTCTCATGATTTGTTTGGCCATCCAATGTCCATTAGCATGTGTCCTACAAATCCCTTCATGAACTTCTTCTAGGATCTTTTTGGCTTCAAGAGTGTCAATGCATTTGAGTAATACTTGATCATGACTTTTTTAATATAAGATTTTTCCATCGAGAACAAATCCCATAGCTACTCTTCTGATAGTCTTTTTCTTATTCTCAGTTGCATGTTTAGGATATTATTGATCCTTGATGTAATGAAGGATGTCATCATACCACGGTAGGCCATCCTTATCTTTTTCGACACTGTGACAATGAACTGGATTTTTATAGATGCTCATCTGGATGAGTGCAACATCCAACTTTTGGTTGACTTTAAACATGGAAACCAAGGTTGCCAAAGCATCAGCTATTTGGTTCTTTCTTGAGGTAAGTGTCAAAAACTAATATCATCAAATTCTTTCTTGAGCCCAACTATCTACTTCCCATTCTGCATCAGCTTGGCATTGCGAGTTTACCATTCCTATTTCAATTGGTAGATGACTAGGGCCAAATCATTGAACACCTATAATATCTTGACATTTCTCTTAATGGCTGCTTGAAGCCCTATAATGCAAGCTTCATATTCTGCGATATTATTCATGCAGTCAAAATTTAGCCTTATTATGAACGGATAATGACTCCCGTCAAGTGACATCAATATTGCCCTAATTCCATGTCCTAGAGTGTTTGATGCTCTATCAAAATACATCTTTCAGGATTTATCTTGGTTAAAGACATCTTCATCTTTAGAAATGCACATTAGATCTTCATCTACAAAGTCAAAATTTGAGGGTTCATAGTCATCTGCCACTCGACTTGCCAAAAAGTCAGCTATCGCACTGCCCTTAATGGCCATTTGACTGACATAGGCAATATCATATTCAGAAAGCAAGACTTGCCATCTAGTTAGCCTTCCTGACAGTGCAGCGGCTTTGCATAGATACTTGATAGGATCGAGCCTTGCAATCAACCATGTGGTGTGACACAACATGTATTGCCTGAGTCTCTTGGCTATCCACACTAAAGCACAGCATAACTTTTCGACTGTGGAGTAATTGCACTCGTATTTCATAAACTTTTTGCTTAAGTAGTAGATTGCATGTTCTTTTTTTCCTGACTCATCATGCTGTCCTAATACACAACCTATAGACTTGTCAAAAATTGCTAAGTAAAGGATTAAAGGTCGACTGGGCACCAACGGCACCAACACTGGCAGCTTGATAGATTATGTTTGACTTTATCAAAGGCTTCTTGACATGCCTCATTCCATTCTTTTGGATTTTGTTTGCAAAAGAGCCGAAAGATAAGGTCGCATTTATCAGTGAGCTAGGATATGAATCTAGTAATGTAGTTCAGCCTCCCCAAAAAGCTTTTCACTTCCTTTTGGGTTTAAGGTGGTGGCATATCTTGAATGGCTTTGACTTTGTTTGGGTCAACTTTAATCCCTTTTTCGCTAACTATAAAGCCTAAAAGCTTACCCGAAGTGACTCCGAAGGTGCACTTGGTAGGATTTAATTTGAGTTGAAATTTTCATAGCTATTCAAAAAGTTTCTGAAGGTCTTGGTATGATCATCCTCTTTCATTGACTTGGCAATCATGTCATTAATGTAGACTTCAATTTCTTTATGCATCATGTCATGGAACAAGGCTACCATGACTCATTGATATGTTGCCCCAGTATTTTTGAGTCCAAAGGGCATAACATTAAAGTAGAATATTCCCCACATGGTTATAAAAGTTGTTTTCTCCATGTCTTTAGGTGCCATCTTGATCTGGTTGTAGCCTGAGAATCCATCCATAAAGGAGAAAAGAGAATTCTTGGTCGTGTTGTCTACCAAAGTGTCGATATGGGGTAGCGAGAAGTTATCCTTAGGACTAGCTCGATTCAAATCTTGATAATCAATACATATTCATACTTTGCCATCTTTTTTGGGGACTGTGACTATGCTAGCAACCCATTCTAGATATTTGGCTACTCTAATAAACCCTGCATCAAACTGCTTCTTGACTTTCTCTTTAATTTTAAGAAGCATTTTTGGCTTCATCCTCTTTAACTTTTACCGGATTGGTTTACATCCAGGTTTGATGGGAAACTTGTGGACCACTATATTAGTGTCTAGTCCTGGCATGTCTTGATATGACTAAGCGAATACATCTTGATATTCCTGGAATAGGTCTATCAGCTTGGTCCTAGTTGTTGACTTTATTGAGGTTTCGATTTAACCTCCTTTCGATCCTCCTTAGTACCTAAATTCATTACTTTTGTTGGACCTTTATAAGGCATGATTTGCCTCTCCTCTTGTTCAACTAATCATAAGAGGTCTAGTGGTACGGAGCTTTCTTCGAAATCTTTTTCAAGATTGACTTCACTTGTGTAAGTTGATTGTTCAGAATTGATCTTCAAAAACCCATCTGACACATTCATGTCACTATCATTAAAGCACTTGAAAAGGGCAAATAAACATTGCAAAAGGCACACACATAATTAAGGGATTTGGATAAAAATAAGGGTAAAAGAGAGTAATGGAGACAAAAAGGTTGAAAAATGATACATATTATGAAATGATATATATGCAAAAGTCATTTCATTGATAATGTTTGATAAAAAATGCCTCATACATAGAACATCTATCTACCTTTGGGTAAGGGTAAATAGGTTTTCATTTCTTGACATTACATGAAAGGGACAGGAAAAGTGCATGGCTTTCGTCATAACCCTATCATCAAAATCAAGTCTTAGTGGAAGGACATGACTTTTATGGCTTGGTATCTTGGAGATAAAGGTTGTTAAGTGCTCTGCTCAAGATGACCAAGACATCTTTTTCCTTTTGCTCATCTAGTCGATTTGGGTCGATTCATCCTTCCGAACAAAATATTTCATGAAGAGATAAGAATATTGTCAACTTTGATTCTTTCTCTCGATTCAATGATTCCATTATCTTCTAGTTATAAATCCTCTTTTCTTGCTGCTTTCTTGAGTATGCATTGGCCTTGAATCCTAAGCCTCTTTTGTTGGCTTGAGTGGTGACCTGTAAGGCTCGGGCTATCCCTTGTAGATTCTTGCCAAGCTCTTTCTTAGCATGGAACCTTTGCCAATAGTCATTTTTAAACCTGAGGGGGTACTCTTTGACAGATAGGGTTCAACTATTGGCAATCTTTCTTCCGTAAATATCGCATCGATGAACTTAAAGGATTAAAATGATGAATTCGGTGTATCTTCATTAGGCTCTATGTAGATATCCTCAATGAAAGCAATGGTGATCATTTATTCTTCAGCTCTGATGGTGACTACTTTGTCATCTATCATAAATTTGAGTTTTTGATAGAGAAAAGATAGGAATGCTCTGGTGGAGTATATCCATAGCCTTCCTAATAGGTAGTTCTAAGAAGGATTAATATCCATAACTTGAAAGTCAAATTCATATGTACATGGGCCTAAAGGTAGATTGTGATATTTCCAATTAGTCTATGACATTTTCTATCAAAAGCTTGGGCTAGGGTGTGGCTACTTTTGATGTTTGTCTGATTGACAGGGAGTTTGCTTAATGTAATCATAGGCATGACATTAAGGGTTGACCCATTATCTATAAGTACTTTGGGCAAAATACGTCCCTTGTAATGGGTAGTGACATGTAGAGCTTTATAATTGCACCTGCCTCAAGGTAGGATCTCATCATCAGTGAAAGAGATGTAATTATCAG
>JBBYHO010027801.1:0-11727 GCA_038382025.1 Adansonia gregorii
CCACTTAACCTATGTAACTTGGAGGGCTGAGGGGAGCGGTCTAATTATGGGTATGTACCCGACATAAATAAATTCAATTTTGGCTAAAATTTTTCTATATGTTTGGGGGGTTGGACTTTCACACACACGCACATTGGAATGTGCCACAACATGAGTACTTCAAGGAATATAAAGAGTTTAAGCAACACAGCACATAATGCAATAGGTCTATAATTCTAAAATCTCGTCATTGGAAAACATACGAAACTCAAATGTCAATGCAAGGAGATTGATTTACCATAGGAGGCTGAACATGCGGTATAATTTGTGATGAGATCACTTTTCCCCTGTGATGTCCACCTCGCGTTACTGCATGTACTTCTGATAACTCAACAATCCATAAGCTTGTCTCATTGGACTTTTTGTTATAGACAACCAGTCTAGCTCGCCTCGGAGGGAGCTTGGTAGGGATCACTGGGCCACCTTTGGTCCTGGGAAGTAATGAGGATTGGAAAGGTGTGAAGAAATATGCATCTGCCAAAGCAACAACATGCTTGTCTGGCTCCAAAAGAACCACTTCGACAAAGCGCATGCTATCTCTTACCTGAAAACAAAAAAAAAAAAAGAAAAAAGAATATCACCTAGCGAAACATTTTAAACAATATACAAACATCAAAAAATCTTAAAGCGGATTAATTGAATACGAGATAATGGAGGACGACAAACAAAAGCATTATAACTAAATTACAACCTCAGGAGTGGCTCCAGCAGCCCTGACAGTAGCAACTGCTACAGAGATCTCGGCGGCAGAAAAAGGGTCCAAAGGATGGCTAGCTTAAGCCCTGGTCAAAATTTGGATCCCTGCAAATCCAACGAAGGAACCTTATTGCACCCAAAAAAGAGAAAAATCGATATCAACATCAGCAATTGAAGAAATAAAGTGTTAAATACCCAAAATACCAGCATAACTCTCAGACACAAGTTTTGATTTTGATTTTTAGTTTTCTTTTTTTAAAGAAAAACATAAGTTTAAAGAAATTAGTCAACGAGCAGCAGAGTAAATAAAACTAAAAGGACAAAGTGAAGCATTAAATGATCAGGTGATCGTTTTGACTCAAAGAAATCTTAAACTTGCAAAATTCTTTCACAACTATAAAAATAAATAATATAAATGAGATACAGATGCAATTGATACAAACTAATACCATAGATAAATTTATTTTTACAAAAAAAAAAAAATCAAAGTCTAAGATTAACTTTATCCAGACTCCAATTCATGATATCCGTGGGCAACTAATCCAATGGGAACGAGACCGTGCAGTAAAAAAAAAAAAAAAAGAAGTATGAACAACATGAGATATGGAAAAAGAAAATCCTAATAACATGTGAAACCGCCACGATCTAAAATGAAGATCATCCGAAAAACTGACATTTCTTAAAACCATACAAGAAAGAGAAAGAGAGAGATGCCTTTTGTAGAAGTATCAGGAAGAGAATCAACGGGGCGAATCAACGACGCCATGGCAGCTTTGGTAGCGCGTTGATCGTCGCGACGATCAGTCGAGGCAACGGTCCACTCGTGTGGCACGTTTGAGGCGGATGCAGGCGCAGCGGAAACAACAGAGTGGGGTGCGCAACATGAAGAAGGGGAAGAGGAGGAAGAAGAAAGAAGCGCCACCTTTTTCTTAGCTGAGGCCATTGTAAGGGGTTGAGAAGCTCGCCAAATCCACTGCAGTAAGTCTCTATACAATCTACTGACATACAGCAAAAGTTTTGTCAGTTTAATTGATCAGTCTCGCTCTCGTCTCTATTATTTGTCCCTGAAAAGAAGGTTCAAGAATGTTGAAGAAAAACTAAGCAGAAATAACAAACGTGTGATCACTGATTCGTTAAAGGTGAGTGCAATAAACTTAAGGCGTCTTCATTCATGGAAGAAAAGAAAAAAGTTACGAGAGAAAGGTAACAAAAGGAAAGGAGGACGGAAATGGAGGACTTTAACTCTCACTCTGACTCTGCCTATGACTATGACCGAAAGAAATGGATAAAATTAAAAGAGAAGGGGGCTTTATATAGACGACTCCTGAATTCCTATACAGTGAGGGCAAGTAATACGGGGATCAATCTATGGTCTATGACTATCTCCCCCCATTTTTTATTATCTTTTTCATAGCAACTTTATTTTTTCTTTTTTTGCGGGGATAGATAAGGCCAAAATTTAGTAGGGGGCGAAAAAAAAAAAGATGGATCATGACTCATGGGTAGTTATGCCTTGTGACGGGACGGTCGGTGTTACGAATTTTTTTACCATTTGGGTTTGGGTTGGGGGCTTATAAGAAGGAGATCAGTGGGGGTGACTGATCTGATCTGATAGGAGATCTGCTTGTTTGTGATAATCGACATTTATTAAGGACCAAAAGTATTTTCTGAAATTAGCCTGATAAGGCCATGCAACTTTTTCATATTTATTTGTTAAGGCTTCCAGTTTCTCTCATATTATTATTTAATTTACGCCCCATCTCCATCTTTTTTTTTTCTTTTTCTTTTTTTTTTTTTTAACTGATGAATGAGAAGGGTTGATGTTAATGGTCAAATTGTAAAATTAATTTGTGTATTAATGCAAAATGATAGATTATATTTTTATATATTTAATCTTTTAAAATTTAAACTCTGACATTTTACGAATTCTTAAATTAAGTATGAGAGATGAAACTTTTGCTATTAATCCATCCCGATGATATGATATTAACTCAACTCACAACATTTTTATTGAAATTTGATGATATGGATTTTTAACTCCTACGAGAAATAGATGACATGGATTTTTAACTCCCCACGAGAAACAGATGAATGAAGTAACAATTCATACGTAAAAACTTAATGAACGGCTTGTTAAGTTATTAGGTTGTAGACTGAGAAAAATTAAAACCATAAGACTAGATTTGTTTATAATTTTTATTTGAAGTTAAAAAAAAAAAAAACTCAATGAACGGCTTGTTAAGTTATTAAGTTGTAAACTGAGACAAATTAAAACCACAAGATTTGTTAAGTTATTCAGGTAGAGACGAAGACAAGTAAATAGAGGAGGGCGATGCCCCTGGCTTTTTCAAAATCAAGCTTTTATAACCTTAAATACCTTTTCTTTTTTTCTTTTTCTGGTTGTTTTTGGGTTTTGTTTACTTGGTTCCCTTGATTTATTATTCTGTTGTCCTTTGAGCTGTTTCTAATTTTCTTAGTTATCTTTACTTGCCCCCTCGCTTTTCATAAATTCTTTATATAATCCAACGTTTTAAATTTTTTTTACTTATATCTTAATTAATTAATTACCAACTTTCTATTAAAAAAATATATAGTAAAATTTTTTACTTTGACAAATTCCTTTGTATATGCAATATGCATTATGCATTTAACTTCTCCAAACACAGCTAATAACACTTAAATTTATTATAAAAGTTAATATTTTTTAATAAAATTATTTTCCTTTTTGTCAATGTAAGCTAAGAACCTGTTTATTTCATGTATTTTACATTATTATTTATTTAATGTAATTAAGGCATTTTTTTCATAAGTCGTATTGTAAATGTTATTAATAACATACATAAATAAAAGCTTATGAATGGCCATGCATGCAAGGAATTGTAATGAGTTTCAATTACAGGATCTTAATGTATTAAAGTTGTATTTTCATAAACATTCTTGGTTATTTTGATGTCAAGACAAAATACTGACAATACTCAAAAACTAATATATGTTAAGTCTTATTGCATATAATGCATGCGATCTATCTCAAAAGTTGAAGCATAGAGAAAGTAAGATAATATATAAACGTTAGTTAGTTAAATAAGTTTACTAAATATGATCCACTATGAGAGTTTCATTTGATATTTCATTCAAATATCCACAAAAATGCTCCCATCTGTAATCAATTAACAACTATTGAATTTTTTTTTCAAATTGTTTCTTAATTTAAACATGCATATTTTTTTTCTTGGCTTTGTTTCATATAGTATTGAATAAATTATTCATTATTAATTAAAAACTAAACGCGGCCGATGGAGATGGATGAATCAGTTAACTTTTGTCATATTTGTTTGTTATTTTTAACTTTCTTGGCCAAAAAACGTTTGCCATGTTAAATAATGTGTAAATTAATGCTAGTGTCCATATTGTAAATATTATAAAGTAAGAAAAAATCACGACCCGACATTTCGTTACAGAGAATTGAATTTTAATTGCAAGTTGCATTGCATGCAAATCTGAAAGGAGAAAAATTGCAGAAATATGTAAATTAATTAATTCATCCAAACTTGAATGTTTTATTAGTAATGTAATGTAATGGTAGGATGGGTAGGGAGATACAGTCACTGTTATATTCTATGTAACAAAATGAAATCCTCCAGGCCCACGCCCTTTCCTTACTTTGAATGAAACTCCAGTCTCTGCACTGCATGCATCATGCATGTGCAGCATAACCACTGTGAATATTTATAATATAGTAATATTTATTGACGGAAAACCCTACATACTTTAACTTTAAAGTTCACCAGTCTTGTTTCCTTCTGATTAATAATATTAATAATTTTCATTTTGTATAAGCAAAATTGAATTAAATTAAATTACATTAAATGCATACTAAGTCAAAGCGTGACAGGAGTGTAAAACACACATCTTTTTTCAACACAACAGGCATTCAAATTTTATCTTTACTCTTTAAGTATTTTTACAATCAATGATGTGTGGAACACTCTCACACACATTTCTTACATTCATATCTTAAAGAATTATTGTAAGGAATATTCAAAGTATACATATCTCATTATTTGATAATAATTTTATGATTATATTCGGTTTATATTTTTATTATTTACATTTTATAAAAAAATAATAATAAATAATAATACATCAACAAAGCAAAAAATTGTGTGGAATATTCGATATTTCACATATATGTATATATATATATATATATTACATGGAATTGGTGCGTGCATATCCACGTTATATGATAAAATGGACCTACAGTTGCTATTTACATATGTGTTTATTTTTTTATTTTATTTAGTGAGTTCATATCCAGTATCCACATGTGTGTGTATATGTATATATATGCGTGTGTTCAAAAGTACAGTTGGCATCAGGTGTGGGTTGGACATCACATGACACAACAAACATTCATTAGCGACGTCGTTGTTCACCACTTCCACCAATTTAGCTTTGGGCCTTATTTTATATTTGTACTAATAGGAACGGCGTTCCTTGCTTCTTAATTAAGAATAAGCAAATTATTGAAGCGCATGCTATCTTCCGTACACAATTACTGTTTCATATAAAAATAAAATCAAATCAAATCCCACAAAATTAAATGTATCGTTCTTAAAAGTATTGCATAAAGAAAAAGTAAATATCTCAGAGATTATGTAGTAATAATTAAATAAATTTTTATTCATATCATTTTACATAATTATATTATTAAAAAATTAATTATTTATTATACAATTCATATGATTATTAAATAATAAATATTTATTTTAAAAGATCAATTAATGATTCAAGTAATAAATATTTGATATTTTTAAAGTAATATAATTACGAATGAAAAAAGGAAAAAAAAACGTTTGTGTGGAGTAACCATAGTATAAAATCCTTCTCGATATTACTTTTTTTCTCAAAATTATTATCCACTCAGAATATCCTCTTAAAAAGTAGTATGAGTACTTTTTTTTTTTTTTTTTGTAAAAAAACAAAACAAAACTTATGGGGACAGAAGAAGGAGAATTGTAACCGCTGAGTCAAATCTCATTATTATTGAAACTCACCTTCTTAAATAGCGTAAAAATCATCTCAAATTGACACTTATACGAGTGTTAACTATTAACAGAATTATTGATCGATGCTTTGTCGAAGAAGGAATCAGTTTTATAACGTGATTGCTGGATCTGATTGCTTTAAAAACTTTCTTCTAAAGCCTCTTTTAACTTCTCTCGTTAATCCTGATGTGGTCAAGTTTGAATAGCTAAAAGGTTATAAGAGAGATAGAGTTAGGGAGAGAACAAAAGATGGAAAATTTAGTTGAATGGCCCCTGCCATGCCATGCTTCTAGCGGAGTAGATAAGAACATATGGTCCCCAAGTGAGGTGGCAACCTGCAAGTGACAGCAAAAATATTAATCATTCTGTGAATCCTAAAACAAAATGAAGTGGAGCTAGCTGGTTCTTGTTCCTTGTTTTCTTCTTCATTATCATTCCTCATCCTCGCAAAACCTTTTTTTTTTTACTTCGAACTACTGTTATAATTGACTCGTACCAACCTTTTTTTACTTCAAACTACTGTTTTAATTGACTCGTAACCATTCCCCAACTGTGCAAGTGCAAGTGCGACCATGATTGGATCCAGTACTGGCTTTAATTCTCAAATACTCAAATTTAATATCCTTCTATTCTACTTTATCCTATTCTTATTCTGGCCAACAAAATTACACCATGTCCATTTCTCTTTTCTTGTTCCTTCATCATCATCATTGTGAGTGTCTTAATATTTTTCTATTTTATACATATATATATATATATATATGTTATCACTGCTTGTAAAAGTTAAAGCTACACAAATCTTAATGTGTCGAAGAACCAAACACCACCTCATCAAGAAGCCTTCAATAAAAATCTTTAACGTGAAATTAGCATAACTTCTGACAATCTCCTCAAATCGAGAGAAAATCAATAAATGATAAAAAAAAAATAAGACTAATATATGCGGAATCAGGCTTACTTTAAGCACCGATCATGCTCTACCGAAGGTCTTGGCCGGGGGGTGGGGGTGGGGGAGGGAATTTTGTTCATGAATCACGTCATCATTTGTTTGGTAACGGAAGTCTAATGTTTGACCAACACGCTTTACAACTTTTAAAAAATTTTTTAGAAATATATAAGCTTTGGAACAATTTAAAAAATTCCCTCATATAGTCTTAAATTTTTAGTTCTTATTATATTTTTTAAGGATTTAAAAAAAGTAAATGAATCATTTTCATTTTTTATGTAATCGGCAAAGGAAGAGGTTTGAAAAGCACTCCTCTTCATAAACTCATATGTTTAAGTTGATAATAATTTCGTACTCGAATAATGATTGTCTGACCTAGTATATTTCTCTTGGAATAATGCTGTTGAAAACACTCTTCTAAGTTTAGCCTTGGTCAGCGGGTGGCTCATTACCTAATATAGGCAAAAAATAAATAAATAAATGTTGTTAGCTCTAAAGATATCACGTATCAGATTAGTGTATCATAGATATCATTTCATATTTGACATGATAAATAATAAGATTTATGTTTAATATACTATTAATATATAATTTTATATATTATTAATGAATCAAATAATAATATCTTATAGATATATAAATATAAAATTTTAAAAAATTTAAAAATTAAATATAAATAATTATATTTTTAATAGATAATATCTCTAGATTTATTGTTAATGAGTAGAATTATATCCTTATAATACATTAAATATAAATCTGAAATAACAGGATGTGGCCATGAAAATAAGCCAATGCGCCAACGAAACGTAAGAACCTTCCTCGACAATCCAACTTAAAATCACAAAATTTTAGTTCAGAGTTCTGACTCCTGTTCCAAATGAACAAAAAAACAAAAAAAAAAAAACATAAACCGTCTTAACTATAGCTAGACCTATTCTAAATCAAAATAAAATCAGAACACTTTAAGTCACACAGGACAAAACTTCCCACCAGAAATGCAATCAATTAGCAAGAAGGATAAATGATCCTACCACCCACCCAAATGCATGCATAATAATATAACTAAATAAGACACATCAATAAAAAAGCAACTTCATTTCCTTTCTTACCAACGTTATGCTGAATAATTAATAATAATTAAAAAAAAAAACTGAAATCACTCTCAGCTATCCTTAAAAAAAACTTAAAAAAAAAAAAAAAGACCTTAATGAATAAGCCTAAGCAGTAAGGAACACAGCACCAGTCCTTAATCTTCTTCTCAGCAGTCTTAGAAACAAGCGTAGCTTTAACAACAACTAGTTGGATGCCCACGGATGCTGCGAGTATTAGTTTTTAAGGTATTATTGAGTTTAAAATTTATATATATATATATATATATATGATAGTAAGATAAAAGATTATATTTAAACATAAAACAACAATATAGAAGAAACATTTCAAACCATACAAAGCACAAACAAATATCATAATTAAACCTCAAGAAAATGACTTCGAGAAATTACCTTCGAGAAATTAATTTCTTAAAGCTTCAATCATAAATCCTAAAAAAAAAATTAGATAAAAAAGAGTTAATTAAACAATATCTCTGAAAAATTTATATAATAAAAACTGTCAAATAAAAAAGAAAACAAAAGACAAAAGTAAAAAAAGACAAAACTGCAAATATTGAATACAATTGCAGCATCAATACAATGAACAAATAAAAAATGAAAACAGAAATTAGAAGAAATGAAAACTTATGTGATCACAGTGGAAGACAATATCACAGCAAGAGAATACGGCAAATAAATGAAGCCAAAATATAAGAATAAATTGGAACAAAGAAATAAATGCAACAAATGCAACAACAGAACCACCATACTCAAGTAAATGCAACAACAAATAGCAAAAAATAAACGAAAAATATAAGAAAAATAGTAGCAAAAAGAATCATACTCAGGCAAAAGAAAACGGCCAGAAAGCAAGGAACACAGAACCAATGCAAAAAAAGAATACAATAAAAGCAAATAAGGATAAACAACCAATACAATAAGCAGCAATAATAATGATAAAATGACCAAAAAAATATAATACCAACATGGCGTGACCATAGTAACAGAAGTTATAAACAAAATTTTAGGCAAAAAAATTACGTTGATGTGCAACATGTCATCATGATACCAACAGAATGAGAAACAAAATTGTTTGCTTTAAAAGTACATTCAGATACAACCACAAAATCTTTATACCAAAAGACACGCAACTAATGCTCAACCAAACACCAAAACATTCAAACAAACAGAAATAAAATGACATCTGCAAAATCTTTAAACGAAAACAGACACAACTATTGCTCAACCAACAGTTACCAACAAAAAACAACTGAGAAAAACAAATCATTAATAAAACCCCAAATAACACAGAAAACCAAACCCAACCAAAGTTCATGGAACCAAATCATCAAACGAAAAGCAAACCGCTTGCACAAAAAATAGAACTGAATTAGATTTAAAAAAAAGCAAACCACTTGCAGAGAAAACTAAACTCAACCGAAACCAAACCATCAAACCAACACTAAACCACCTGTCCAAACAGTGACCAAACTACTCTTGGAAACAACAAAAAATGCTTGACAAATACTAAACCACAAAACAACATAAGATATATGACACACAACAGCAGATATCAAACTGTAAAAGATATATGACAAATACCAAACCACAAAATAACAGAAGATATACGATAAATAAGAGCAAGCAAACCACCCCTCAACTGAGCACCATTTTGTATGACAAATATATCCCTAAGATATCAACAAAATATCAGAATAGTCCTTGAAAAAATCCTTGGAGGACTCAAAAATAATATTATGTTAAGATAGGCTAATTCTAAGGCAAAAAACCCTTACCCAAAACCTTAAAGTAATCAAACTGAGTAACATCAATCAAAGGAGCAGTCATAAGTGATAGCACAACTATTGCTCAACCAACAGTTACTAACAAAAAACAATTGAGAAAAACAAATCATTAATAAAACTTCAAATAACACAGAAAACCAAACCCAACCAAAGTTCATGGAACCAAATCATCAAACGAAAAGCAAACTGCTTGCACAAAAAATAGAACTAAATTAGATTTAAAACAAAGCAAACCACTTGCAGAGAAAACTAAACCCAATCGAAACCAAACCATCAAACCAACACTAAACCACCTGTCCAAACAGTGACCAAACTATTCTTGGAAACACCAAAAAATGCATGACAGATACCGAACCATAAAACAACATAAGATATATGACACACAACAGCAGATATCAAACTGTAAAAGATATATGACAGATACCAAACCATAAAATAGTAGAAGATATATGATAAATAAGAGCAAACAAACCACCCCTCGACTGAGCACCATTTTGTATGACAAATATATCCCTAAGATATCAACAAAATATCAGAATAGTCCCTGGAATAATCCTTGGAGGACTCGAAAATAATATTATATTAAGATAGGCTAATTCTAAGGCAAAACACCCTTACCCAAAACCTTAAAGTAATCAAACTGAGTAACATCAATCAAAGGAGCAGTCATAAATGATAGCACATTAAGCACATCAAGTGGTGCACAAAAAGCTCCTCCAATGCACAAAGTCAGCTCCACCAAATCAACCATTCACACTTTCATCAAATCAGCTCATCATCAATTGGAAGTCAATGATTCCATCTCCACCAAACCAACTCGTCATTAATCAACAGTCAATGATTCCACCTCCACCAAATTAGCTCATCATTAATATGATTCAATCTGTTTTTACATTTAAGAATAATGTCTGTTATGTAATGATGTATATATATATATCAATCTAAATATCAATAAAAAGCATGATTTGCCTTCATCTCTCTTATTTTTTATTACGATGTTAGAGCCATAGCCTTAAGGCATTATATTTCTTTTTCTTCTTATCTGATCTCAATAATGGCCGATGACTCTATAAGTCATTCTTTTTTGACAACAATAGCCAGTTACAGCATTCAATCCATAGCCACAAACCCAATGCAAAATACCAACCTCAGATCCTCCATCCCTCTACATACCGACTTTCTAAACCCCTCACCTAATGCCTTATTGATCAACACAACCTTAGTGAAATCACCCCTTCAAATTATTTTTCTTGGAATACCTAATGGAAAAGTCTCTTTTATAGTTATTGCTTCATGAGTTTTGTTGACACCGACCAAACCAATCTTCATTTAGACGCCCTATTTTGGTTAAAAAAAGACCAACTCATATGTTCTGCTCTTGTTAGCTCCATTTCACAAGAGATAATTCCTTTTGTTATCTATTGTGACACTTCATTTATTGTTTGGCAGTACCTCTACAAAACTTATGGTAAAACTTCTTGTGTTCGACTCATGAGTCTTCGAGAAACACTCTTCAAAGAAGCAAAGGAACCTAATCCATTACCTCTTACCTTCAGTTCATCAAATATCTATGCGACCAACTAGCTATTGCTGGCTCAACACTAGATGATGATGAGATTGCTTTACATGTCTTTAATGGTCTTCCTTCAGAATTCAAAAGCTTAACAAATTCTCTCCGTTCTCGAGACTCATCTGTTTCATTCGATAAGATTCATGCTAAACTCATCGATTATAAAATAACTCTATGATGTGATGCTCCTATCACATCAACTCCGGTTGTTACCAACTTCACTCAGAAATCCAATAGCTCCCAAAAACGAAACCAAAAGCAAGGTCAAAATCATTTCAATACTGGATAAAGCAACCTAAATACCAATCAGTTTACTTCTGGAGGCCAATCTTCTAATCAACGACCAAGTGTGATTTGTCAATATTGTGATAAGCCTGGGCATGTTATTAAAAAGGGTCGAAAACTACTTTCAGTGTTTCCCTGGCTTCAACAGCAATATAATTCATAAACTGCTCCTTTAGCATCCACTTGACCTCCACGAGCAAACTATACAACACCCGTAACCAACTCTAATTCTTGCCTCATTGAT
>JBBYHO010027822.1:0-11726 GCA_038382025.1 Adansonia gregorii
TCCGCCTTTACAAGCATTAAGGACAACATATTTTGGCAAACTATGAACAGGTAAGGGGACAGAGGGTACCTTGTCTTAAGCCTCTGGAAGGTATAATTGGTTCCAACATTTTAACATTAATAAGAAGTTGGTACAATACAGTGCTAATGCATTCGTGGATTATTTAGATCCAGCGAGTGTTGAATCCCATAAGCTCAAGAATAGCTTTTATGAAACTCTTAACCCACCCGGCCATATGCCGTATTCATGTCTAATTTTGGCGGCCCCTAGAACTGGTTTTCCTTCTTTCTGTCCCTGGATTGTATGGATGAGTTCCCTTCCCAAAATAATGCTATCCGAGATGAGTCTGTCCTTGACAAACGCGTTTAGGAAGGGGGTGATGACATCTTCCATAATTGGCTTAAGTCTGTTGACAATCACCTTGCTATGATCTTGTATGCAACATTACAAAAGCCGATCGATTGAAAATCCGTAAATTTTTTTCGGATTCTTGACTTTGGGCACCAACGTGATGAGAGTCTTGTTAAGTTCTTTGAAGGGGCCAACGATGTCCCAAAAATGTTGGAAAAACAATGCCGGTTTACCATCAATTCCTGGGGCTTTTAAGGGCCCCAGCTGAAACACAGTTAGCTTGATCTCTTCTGCATTGAAAGGTTTTTCAAGACTATCCTTTTCAGCTTGGTTGAGTTGGGGCAGTCTTAGGTTTCGTAGAAAAGACTTGATATCTCCGTCGTTTCTAGTTTCCCCTGCACAAAAGTGTTCTTTAAAAAAAAAAAAAAAAATTCCACAAACTGGTTTTGATATTCGCAGGATTTTATTCCCATGCAATATGAAAAGTCCATATTCTCAAAATTCGATTTCTGATTCTTCTTCTTTTTGTAACCGTGTGGAAGAAGTTCGTGTTTCGTTCACCTTTCACAATCCATTCCATCCTTGACCTTTGCAACCAGTGCAGTTGTTCTTGCTCGGCCAAAATTTCCAGCTGTTCTCTAATTTCTTTTTCTTTGCTAAAGTCAGCTTCCAGGGTCAAATGCGCTTGGAATGGAGCCAACTCGCTGTCGAGCCTCAGTCGTCTCTCTTTAAGATTCCCAAAAACATTTCTGCTCCAGAGTCTGAGATTTTGCTGCACCATCTTCAGCTTCCAGGTTAGTACAATGGCCGAGGAACCACGAACGAAAGTGCTCCAAGAATCTCTGATTACATCCTGGCACTGGGGGTGGGTAGTCCACATAGCCTCTAACTGATAGGGTCTTCGACCGTTTTGAGTGATAGTTTCTGTTTGAATAATCATATGACCATGATCAGATAACAGTCACGGTAATGTTAAAGAGAGTTTGAGTGATAAGAGTCACGGGAAGGTTTCGTCGAATTCTCTAAACCAATGATCATTAGCAAAAGCTCTGTCAAGTCTCTTTCACATAAGGTCTTGACCTGTTCTATTATTATTTGTCCTAGTGAAGCTTTGATCCTTTACCAGGATTTCCACAAGATTACAAAAATCGATGCATTTTTGTAGTTCTGAGGCCCCTCTAGGAGAATTGGATCTAAAGGATAATTTGTCCACAGTATGCAGAACTTGGTTGAAATCTCCTAGAACAAGCCAATTGTAATCTTCTTTAACATTCGATGCCAGGTTTTAATCTATCCCAAGTCACTTGCCTTTGATTCAAGTTTTGGTGCCCGTAAATGCAAGTTAGCCAGAAGTTTCTTGGACCCTCCACGACATAAGAATATTGCTATCTTCATATAGAATTTGATACTTGAAGTACATCTTTCCAACATACAAAAAATCCACCTCCTCTACCTATTCTAGGGACCACATCAAAACATGAAAAACCCACTTTTCTGCACATAGCTTGCTTTTATCAAGGTCCATTTTAGTCTCCATTCAAAAAAACAAAAATCATCATTGCACCTGTGGAACAGTTCTTTACACTGGAATGATGTTAGGGGCCAACCCAACTCCCTAACATTCCAGCTGAGCACGATCATGGGGTCTGGGGAGGTTGCTGAGGGACAGCAACCTCCAGCATTTGTAAGAGTCTTTTGATTTGCATTCTGCCTTCAGAATCCAGGTCGCTTGTCTCCGTATCCCTTTTCCGTTTCCTCACCGATGACTCATCTGAATCAAGGGATTCGCTTTGTCAAGGGATTCGCTTTGCAAAGGTCTCACTACTGGTAAAGCTCGCTGGTTTTCCTGCAGCGAGCTCAGGTCAAGAGAATCCTCCTAATTTTCCACTTTACACGGAGGGCATGGACTCCCCAAATCCAATACTTGAACAGAGTAGGACTGATGGCTGACCAGTGGGGCAGGTTCATTTCTCAGGCAAACATCGTTCACATGATCTCCACTAAGTCTCTGTAGCGGAATGGGGTTTGGGTAGGGAGTATTTCACACTGTGAAATTATAATCGACCCAGTTCGGATCTTGTTCCTGATTATTTTCGACATCAACACAGAACCCAGGTGTAACTCTAATTATAGCACAAGCGGCTACTCTTTTCGCACCCATGTTGCTGATTTTCAAAATATCCGTAGGCATTTGCACGTCCATTCTTCCATTTGTAAAAAGGATATCTCCATTTGGGAGTCTGATCCATTGAGGCACATTGTCAGCAGGTTGAGATACTGCCTCGCGAAAGTGTTGGCTTTGCATGTATCGGGCTGACCAATTTTCGTCTTTAGGTATTTCATCCATCAGAACATCAAGCTGACTCTGCTGTCGTTCCCATTCTCTACTGTCATTTATCTGGGTCTTCTCACCAGAGTTGTGCATCGAGTCAGCAGTTGAGTTATGGGACTGTTGACTTTGATTTTTTTTTTGGTAAGGATGGTTCAGAAGGGTCGAGACTGTAACCAGAAGAAGGTTCCAGCGGTTACGTGGCTTGTCGCGTTGGTGATTGATCATGGAGGATTTGTCCTGGAATCGCCAGTTCGAGGTCTTCCTCAGCCAAGTTTCGAGGTAGGAAGCCAACAAAAGTTGTTGACGGGTTCCCGTGTCATATGCAGCACGTATTGTGTTGCGAAATAAGATAGGTTATGATCATAACCTGTTTCATACCTAAATCTACGGTAAGCAGCCATAATCCAGTCATTAATCAGTCTTTCAATTTCCGGGTTCTGATGAGGACAGTTGGCGGTTTATGGCCAATGATTCCACACTTTGAGCAAATCTTGCATGCCTTCTAGTATCGAAATTCGACCCAGGTCATGACTCCGTCGCGACGCAACATCCTGCAATAGGAGGGAGAAAGGGGTTAATCCAAACTCTAACACGCATAAAGCGGATGTTTCTGGGGGCAACATCCTGCCAGTCAACTGTGGTAACATGTCCAGCAAGCTGAGCGATTCTCCTGGCCACAAAAGGTCGCTGGTATTCCAAACTAAGTCCCCACAGCTGAATCCATATAGGGAGTGGGAAAAAGGGATGGTACTTAAAGCCGTATTTGGACACTAAATATCAGCCAACAGGAGGACTCCATCGAGGGACCACGGCCTCTGTTGCCAGATGAAGTCATAATCAGAGCTACTCTCAACATGGATTACGTAAAAGTTGCCCTCCCTTCCAACCACTACTGCTTCTGCAGGCCCTATCAATAAGCCTTTGTAGATGGCGGATTGAAAAATCAAAGGTCATGAAAGAAGTCTATCAGGCACTTGCCCCAGAAGCTCCTACTCGGTTCCAGTTCTTCAGTAAAAAAAAAGGACTAATTGGTCCCCGTCTAGCTCTAGTCAGCACCGGCGGCTGGGGCCGTTCTCCTGGGGATTGATCCTCACCCGAGACGTCCCCGCTATCACTACATTCTGTCCAGCTACAATCTCTCAGGCGGTTCATATTCGTCAAAGGTTTTTTACAAAAGAGTTGGGTTTCAGGCCCAGATGTTTTGGAGAATGAAGCCCTCTTAGAGACATTAAGAAATAACTATTTTGCTTCCCAGAGAATCGAAGATTCCTAATCTTTATGGTTTGGGGTAAAAGGAAAGATTTTGCCAAGGGAAAGTTGAAATTTGTGCCGCCAGGGAAGGAAGCTCAAACTATAATTGCAAACAGGGGCGGTAAAATAAACCAACAAAAGAAAGACAGAATTTCAAAAAGGAGATGGAAGGGTTTGGGGATAATAGGCCAATCAAATCTAAAGTACCAAGTGGGAAAGCATGCAAGAGAAGGTGGATCGACAATAAGAGAAGAAATCCAAACCACAAGACAGGTGATCAGAACAAAGATTTAAGATCAGATTACGCTCAAGAACCTAACAATCTAATTTCTATGTTCAGAAACGAGGGGAAGTAAAACGAAGAAAGGCAAAAGAATAAACAGCACTGGCCGGCGAGTGGAAAACTCCACGAAGAAGGCTGAGCTCTCGAGGGAGAGAAGGGGGTATGGTACACTAATAATCTTCGTTCCTTTTTTTTTTTAAAAAAAAAAAAATTCTATTGCATCTGTACTATCAACTAAAACCACATCCTTAATGTCTGGGAAGTCAAAATGTTTTTCTCTGCATAACGGCCTTAGACCAATAAACAGTGCCATAGCGGAAGTGCTTTAGTTTTAGCATATTTTATTATCGGACCGCAGGTCACTGAGAACACCAAGACCTCTGGCCTCGGTTGTTACCATATAGGATAAGATGGTCCTAATAAGACATGAAATTCTTTCAAAATTTCCCTGGCAAAAAAAAAGAGAACCTTTGATTTTCTGGGGGCCATTAAAGCTTCCAACATCCATCATAATTCAGGATTTGGAATGGAATTGAAGTAACTACTTCGATTAAAAGTTCCTGATTTTGGAATTATTACCTATACATCTCTTCCCCCACCCCTAAATTTTCACCTGAAGCTATATAATTACTAAGATTGAACCATAAAAAAAAAAAGAAATGAAGAAATTTAATCTCTTGCTCCAACAATTTCTTAAGCTTCTTGTGACTTAAAAAGTGGACCCTTGACTGACTCAACCTCTTGAAAGTAAATGGTCACTCACACTGTCTGTGGGTGACTCATGGCCCCATAATAGCCGAGGATAGTAGCAATCTCGTTTCAAGAGCTTGAAATGGTGTTTTGAAGCCCCCATCATTTATCAATAATCCAGAAAACTCAAATATCAATCTTTCCTTTAGATTTTCTTGGGAACTTTTCATCCATCACAACATCTCAAGAAAAAGATTGCGCTGGAGTTCATCATGCCAATTTGAGATGATATTTACTTTGGCAAAGTTATCCAATATTTTAACAATAAATAAAGTAAAAAAAAAATATACTTAAACATAGAAAGTGACCATGTCGAATATAGCTGGAAGTTTTCGCCTTCAGGCTTTGGATTTGCTGCTACACCTTTCCAAAGCTTTCACATCGTGACAAATCTTTGCCTGGGCGGTGACGCCTGGCCCCATAATCAGGAATGGGAACTGGCAAGTGGCAACTGCCTGTATTTTTTCCTGCTATAGATAATCCATAATTCCAAATGTAAAAAGTCTTGGTCTGTCCCCACCTGATATAACCTACAGTCAATTTCTCATACTTCCTTTATATGTGGTATCCTCGAGTCTCACTCTGGCTTTCAGTTGATTTTCCAAAGCCTATTTGCCTTTCTTGGTTATGCATTGCTCTTTAAGTGTTAAATTTCCTCTTCAAATCCTGTCTCAACGTGTACTATAAATGACGAAGATGATTGAGCTGCGCCTGGTCGAAGAAGTTGGTGTTGGAGCTAAACAAGCACCAAGATTCAAAGTCAAGAAATGGGGGGTTATTCCACCTAAGAGGAGATCAGTCAAAAGGATGATGTTCGATAAACTTGTCCAGTTTGTCACTTCTGTTTTTCACTCCCGCCTCCATCCTGTTAGCTCCTGAGCATTGTCAACATCTCAGCCTAGGAATTGTGGCTCCCGGGAAGGGGAAGTGCTAAAGATGGTGCCTTGTGGGAAGGCAAAGAATATGAAGATTTTACCTAGAAAATATCATCTTTTAGTCGATGCTTACCAGAAAGATCCATCAAGCAACTAGCCAATATGTAGAATTTATAGTAACTATGTGAATATAATCATATATATATGCTATAGGCCATATAGCATAGAGCTATTTTAATGTTAGTTCCTCTGATCCTCAACATATACGATTGGAGGCTCTTCTCTATAACTCTGCTTCTGCCATTCAAGAAAGACGCAAAAAGTTGCCGCTGGTTTTGGAGAAAAAAAAGCATGGCTCTTGGCCCAGCAATATAAGAAAGATGTTGCTGGAAATTGAAATAGGCCACTGTTTTTACCCATCTCCTATAACTCAATCAGCATGGTTTTGGCATTTTAGGCTCAAAACTCCTGGGGCATGGAAGCACAAAAAAAGAACATATTTCTTTGTCTGCAACTTCTGTAAGCCAGCAAAAATGGCAGAAAATTACTAAAGAGTGCATGCATTCCTCTGACCAAAAAGGAAAAAAAAAAAAAAAAGGAGAGAGAGAGAGACTCCGGAAGTTGGTGTAATAAGCTCGACTGGGCTGCCCAAAGTCTTTAAGAGGAAAATCTTTTTCTTCTGTTCCTGTTTGGCTAGCTTGGACTGGCTATATATTCTATTAATAAAATGTATTTTCTTCATGTGTTGAATCCTTTCCACTGTAATTGTACCTGACTTTTCCTTTTTTTCTTTGAACCACCAATGAAATCTCACTTACCAAAATGTAGATTACTTTTAAGGTTTCAGTTTTTTCTTTTACAGCTCTGTTGTCCATTTTTTTTAATGAATAAGCTTAGTCAATTTCATAATGACTGCAAGGTGGAAATGATCTATAGTATACATTAAATTTTATTTTATTTTTTATACTTTATATGTATATTCGAATACGTATCTATCATAAATATCAATTATAACAACTTATAAAAAAAATTCAAACCTAGGAAAGAATTAGGATTTCTCTTTTAGCCCCCCCCCCCCCCCCAAAAAAAAGGAAAAAAAGGTCGGTGGGAAGATTGGGAATTTTGATGTGGGCAAAATGTAGCTGACAATATGGATTTGGTAAAGCATAAGTTGATGGGGTAAAAGTAGATTAAAAAAATGGAGAAAAGGAATGGAAAGTCTTTCACAAAGAAACAGACATGAAGAATGGACGTGGGACAGGGAGGATCAATTTACTTTCCACTTTGGACATTTTCAAATGATTTTTCTTTTTCTTTTTTTGTTTTTTGTTTGGTAGAATAATGGAACGTGGCCATTTGTCAGCCATTCTGTTATTACCAGCTTACTAAATTTAATCAAATCTTGTCCGCAAAACAGTTACTCCACTGACTTCATTGCTCACATGTATCCCTTTGATCGGTTAAATTTCGTTCGTTCGTTTGAAATCTGTTTGATATATTTGTACTTTAATACATAATATTTTAGTTTTTATCTAAATTTAATATCATTATTGATATAAAAAATATCCTCATAATTTTATTTTTTAAAAAAATATTTTAACAGAAAAATGATGACATATCACTTTATATGTCATAGTTTATATCCTTATCTAATCGATATAGAATTTTTATGTCACAATACTAACCCTTTAAGTAAGGTTGTGGACTGCATAAGTTGAGTAGACAAGTTCAGTCATAGATCGAGTGATTTAATAAATTATTTGAATTGAGTTTTGAATAAAATATTTTTACTTAAATTTGATTTGGTTCAATTGAATTTACTATTTCATTAACAATTTTTTTATTTAATTTGATTATAAATATTTATAAATATTAATATAAAATAAAATTTTAATACTCTATAATATTTAAGATTCAATAAACTAGATCTTCAATAAATAATTTTTTTTACTATTTAAACGTTATTTAATCTTGTACTTAAACTTTGAAGTGAGAAAAAGACAAATTATTGAATATTATGGTATGTTCCACCTTTGATATTGGTCACATTCATTATATTTAATATTACTATGATTAGGCCGTAGATCAAAGTCATGACTTGATCAAAGTCATGAATGGATTCTTGTAAACCAAAAAAAAAAAAAAATCCCCAGGATGGGATTTGGCTTCGTGTGGGGTTCTCTTCTCATTGCCCCATTGGAGCCAACTATCTATACCCTTTTCCTTCATCCCTCAATATATATATAATATATATATATATATGTATATAGTAAAAGTGATATTCAATACTAAATCCTGGATATAAAGCGCCTGCAGATTTCGCCACTTATATTTGTTCTTTCCTTAAATGTAATGCAATTTGATTTGTGGGTGGGTCTAATTGAGAAAGACGGAATGATAAATAGATAGATATACTGTTTGTTCTTTCTAATTTTTGGTTGTTTTCTTTTCCTCAATGAATAGGTGTGGCTATAGTTTCATATTTGATTCGTTACGTAACGTTCGCATTACTATCAAATTTACACATGTAACTATTGCGACGCATTATATAACACCTATAAGAATTGCAATTGCATCCACAATAAAATCCCAAACCGTGATTTAAAATGACCACCATTGAACCTGAGGCCAGCACCTTCATGCATATTCTAGGACGCAGAAGAGAGAACTTCAACACTGCAACACTCTCCATGGCAGCGATTAAACCATACTTTTCAGCTTTTTAATATTCAGTAACTGCCTTTGTTCCTTGAATTTTCTGCACTGCAATAATATGACCATGTTGTTTCCAACTCTTTCTTTATGCTTTTCCAATTCCAAATCTTTAAGGATAACGACCTAAAATTTGAAATTTCCATTCTGATTAGTTGGCAGCAGCATGAATAAGTACAGATTTTTTTTTTGACAAGAATAGTACAGCTGGAGACAATCACATTGATGTGAAACTATGGGAGAAACTAAATGAAGATGCCCATGCACCATAATTGAACTAATTTACATTGGAAAATGAGTGCTTTTTAGTGTGTGGATTAATCCAATTAATCGATATTTACAAGTATTGATTGAAAATTATATAATTATTATTTTAGAAAATTTTTATATCTAATGCATTATTTTTATTAAAATATAAATAATAATTTATTAATTATATATATTTTTTAAATTTCACTTTGACTAGTTCGATCAAACACCCAATAATATTTTTTTTATAAAAAAATAACCCTTAATTATTCCATTGCAATCAGCGTCAACATATTCATCATCATTATCCTGTGTTATCTTTTAGGGACTAATTAGAGGCTACTTTTGTTTTGGGTCCCCTTGGAAACTTGGTAGAAACTTTCATGCATTTTCCTGATCCCCACCCACTAAACTCCAGATTAAGACCTATGATTAATGACTTTAACCATAAAATCTAAAAAAAGTTGGGCGTGTTACGCATGCATTGGCAATGGTCAGGGGTTTGAACGAAGGGGAAATTGAACCATACCGGTGACTTTCAAATGCATGGCAATGTTTTTTTTCTTTTAGACTGGGTTTGGTTGGCAAATTAACTTTCTTGACTTTGGACTTCCATATATAAGTATTGCTTTTTTGACTCTTAATTAATAGATGCAAAAACTTTAGATTTTAAACTTAGAGTTTATATCAATTCATTCATGTAATTATTTTTAAATGTGATATTTAATAAATTTAAATTTAAATCCCAACATCTAACATCTAACATCTATTATATATATATATATATAAACTTTAGATTTATCCAATACAAATTAATTTTTCCATTCTAGTGCTGAAAATGAACACCAAATGATGCATAAATTTGGTATAGAGATGTTGGGGAGTTTGATTTCACCAACTAAACAAGATTTCCTGTGAATTGATTTTCAGTTTATGAACTTTGTTGAGTTTATTACCCTGGCTCTGGATGATCTGGGATTTGGAATTAATTTATTTATATCATTCTTGTATTGAATATATATATATATATACACATATATAGATTTCCCTCTTTTCTCAAAATGATATATCATTTTCTGTAATGTTTCCATGATCACAAGAAAATCAAATCATCTTATTCAACCTAGCGTTAAGAATTGCCTTGAAACATGAAAGAGATCTCAAATCAAAAGACACTTTAGTTACGTTTTGTACATATAAACTGCAAACTTTTAGATAAATGCTCTGTCTTAATTAAATTCTTTATTTTTTTTAAAATATTTAATTCAATACTTGTATTTTTTATATATTCGAAGATAAGTATATAAGTTATAGTCTTTGAAATATATAAAAATTTTAAAAAGTTAAATATACCCACATTAAACTCATACTGTATCCGACACTTATTCAAGTTTGGATAGCAAATGAAACAAAACTTCCAAATTGAAGGGACCAAAAAGAAAAATCTAATTGAGATTCAAAGATTCTTGATAGTGCTTGACATAATCTTGCTTTAGAACCCCACCAGATCATTACCAAACACCGACTAGTCAACATTCTTCCACCTGCCCTTGAAACACCAGGGACAAAATGTCCAACTCCAACCCCCTGCCCTTCATTAAGGCCAATTTGAAGATGATGTAACTCAACATCATCTTGTTTTTTGCTCTACGGTTAATTAAGTTTTTTTTTTTTTTTGCATAATTTAATTTTGATCTATTGCAAGAAATACTTCATCAACAGTTTACAACCAAAGTAAGCTAATGAGACTATGAGAGAACTTCCAGTCCCAATGTTCCAAATATGACATAGAAGCAATTTGAATAATGACGATTGCATGCGGATGTAGCTCTCAACTTCTTAAATAAAAAGGGGCAATGCTATATAATTAATCCACAGAATAAATGAATCCAAAAATGAAAAGATTGAGTCTATTGTTACTATATATATATATATATATATATCTCAATTTCAAGCGTAAAATTTTGGGATCTCTATTTAGAGTCATTCTAACTGCAAAATTTGGGGACTATTTTAGCATTTTCAATAAAATTAATTATAGATGTAAAATTGGAGTTTAGGCCATCAGCTAAATTGAAAGTGAAACTGGTTTATATTTATTAATTTACATGAGCGTTTAACAAAAAAAAGAAAATTATAGAAAATTTTGGTTTAAAATTTAATTATAAAATTTAAAAATATTAATATAAAAATAATTTTTAATATTTAAATATTCTTTGAAATGAGTTTCTTAACTAGCCTAAGACCAATTTGGATAAAGAAACAAAAAAAATCAAACCATAATCCTTCTAGATCTAAGATTAGCCGAACTTAAATAAAAAATATAAAAAATTCTTATCATTTAACAAAAAAAATTTAATTAATTAATTGAGTCGAATTGACATAAAAATATCTATTTAAATTAGAATTAAAAAATTTTAAATAAATCCAAATAAAGGCTTCAATTTAAAAAATAATAATAATAAAAATAAAAATGGATCGAAATAAACATGTCCTATTCAAGCCTTCCTTTCTCGTAGAATTGGGGGGGGGGGGGACATTACCTTTAATCTACTGACCCTTAATTATATATTATTTATCCTTGGAGTTCAACGTGGGGGCTTGAGAAGCCGTGAGTTGACCTTCCACCATCGGTTGTCCATTTATCTTTTGATAGAAACGTTTTAGTTTTAAAATTTTTTTCTTTTTTTTTTTTCACAAAAAGAATTAAATTTTTTTTTTCAAAGAACTGGTTTGAATTAACTTCAGTTGGAGTAAGAAAATTACAACTTTGTCACATTTTGGGCAGAGATTGAAGGCATCAATCTTCCTGTTGAATTAAATTCGGATTGACTTAAATTTAGACTTATTTAATTTAAATTTTTATTGATTTAAAGTTTTTTTAAAATTAATTATATTTATAAAGTCTTGCAAACGAGATTTA
>JBBYHO010027833.1:0-11725 GCA_038382025.1 Adansonia gregorii
AATATTATAAATATAATTATAATATAAAATATTATAAATATAATAAAAATACGGATTATCATACCTATAAAAATGGTTTCCGTATAGGGATTTAAAAAGGCGCTAATATCTACGTCTGTCAGATGCCTGTCATGTCCTTAGTATAATACTACCATTGAAGACGCAATTTCATTCTCAAAACACAAAAAAATACAAAGGATCGAGTCAATTTCACAAACCAAAACAAAAACAAAGCTCAAAGACTTCACCTTCGTTTACACGGCCACCTAGCCTAGCCAGTTGCTGGTCCGGTCACCTTGGCTTAGCATTTAGAAGTATTCAAAATTAATAAATTTTAAATTTAATTTTTAAGTATTTTACTCTTCTTTTATATAAAAAAACATTTAAAGATTCCCACGAACTTTGTTTGGTCTGAGTCGCTGTCCTCACTGTCTCAAAAATCCAAAGTTCAGCAATTTCTTCTCAACACTTCAGTTACTAAAAGTCTAAAAGGTAGAGTAGGATAACCCTAGCATTCGATCATGTTTCATTAGCAAGCGCAAAATAAAGCAAGTTTTAAATTGCACATTAAAGAAATAATTATACAATTAACTAACGGCCATAGATTAGTCAATTTATTAATTGAATCGTATTTTATATTTTTATATTAATTATATAAATATTTTAAATATAATAAAAATATATTAAATATATTAAATTAAAATATATTGTTATTATATTTGTAATATTATTTTCATATTTATTAAATGTATTTTATTTATGATTAATTTTGTTTTCTTATTTTTTAAGGAAATGAAAACAGATGTTACAATTTCCCAACATTGAGAAGTCAATTTTCTAAAAAGTGTGAATTAGGCATGAATCACGAATTAGTCCGTGTTCCACCGTCTAAGTTTGAAAAGCAATTTAATCTTTTTGATTATATGGATTAATACTAATGAAATGAGATGAACAAACAGATCAAGCCCCAAGATAAAATTTTTGCGTCGAGATAAGTGAGCCGTTAAAGAGGCACCGGTGTTTGAATTCAGAAATTACATTTCGATTTCTAAGATAATATTAACTCAAGAAAATAAAATTTATCGAAAAATAATAAATAAAGTCATTATCTTATTCATTTTATAGTTGATATTTTATACAACGGACAATAATTAAGATTATTTTACTCTAATTTATGGATTCTATTAAACAGCAAGTAGATGATTTAGACTTTCAATCCATAACAAATATATATATATAAAGGTCTTAATAAAAATGTTCAATATTCTATATTTGGCTTGCAATAAATGGCAAACTTGTTTTTCAATCAATTTATTTGCATTAATATCGCTAATATCAAGTTTACTTGTAAATAAGGTTTTTTTTTGGGACAAGTAAAAAGATCTATTTATGCTAAGTGGCAGCAAATCAGCTCTAATCCTCTAATAATGTTAGTAACTTTCTTTTATTCTAAAAAAGTCACTGTTTAACTTTGGTTGAAATAATAAAATACTAACTACCAGAAAAAAATAATAAAATAAAATAATAAACTTTTTTTGGGCCTTAGATTTCTCGTTTCACATAAAGCATACCTCAATCATTATGAAATAAATCCAATATTAAATTAGTTAGTTGCAGATACAGTTACAATTATTAATTATTAAGCACCACAGCTATTTTCAATTTCTCTTCATTCATTTATCTCGATGTTCTTAAACTTCAAGTTATCGATCAATCAAAGGCAAATAAATAAATTAAAAAATAAATTATTTTTTTAATAATTTGCGCAAATTTGAACTTTACAAGGTTGTAAAATATTTAAAACAGATGTTTTATTTCACTAATTTGTTATTGATGCTTGAACACTGTCGACGCCAATTGAGTCTTGGTGCTCGAGCAGAAATGATCGAACGCGAACTGAACCTGATACTTAATGTTGGAGTATCACCAACGTCGTCCGAGACTTAATTCATACGTCACAGCTAAAACTGGAATTTTAATTTAAATCATTTTATAAAAATGTTTTTACGAAATTATATTTGATAAATTGGAGTTTGAATTTAATGGAAAGCGTAATAGCACACAAGACTGACACGTGGAGAATTTGTTTCGGCTTTGGGGCAGAGGTATGGGGATCTACACTTGCCCGCGCAGAGTTCCCCTCTTAACCACTGCGTCTCTCAGTCTCTCACTGTCTCTTAGTATTTGAATGTTCAAAAAGCTTTTACTTTCTTTATCTGTCTTTCAATTATCTTCCCCTTCATCGACGGTTCTAACGGACCCTTCCACCCCGACCCCCACCCTCTTTATTGCCCCCCGCCGTTGTCACGCTCTACGTTTTAACTTTCTCAGCTAACAAATTTCTCTTTCCTTTTAAAAAAATAAAAAAGAACTTTGTCATCAAATTTTCTTCTTCTTTTGTTGAAGATCTGGATTTTTCATTTGTTTGTTCGGATCTTTTTCTCACTCCCTAGCTTACTTTTCTCCGGAATTTCCGATCTAGATTTCTTTACCTGCTTTTATTTTTTTGTTTTCTTAAGGGGGGGGGGAGAAGTGTTATTTTGTTAGTTAAATGAGTGAAAATGGAGACATTTTGGCACCGGAGGCCTAAGATTTCGAGCTTCTCCGCTGATCAGAGCTTCACTGATTTAGAATTTCCTTCAAATGCCCCTTCGTCCTCCAGAGGTCTGCTTTTCTCTTTTCTTTTTCTTTTTACGTGATATTTTTGCTTGGTTTGGGGAATCCAAGGCAAAAGGAAAACGTTTTTGTTTTTTTTTTGAATTTTTATTTCCTTTATTATATAAAGATTCCATTTTTTTTCTTTTCTATTTTGAAAAATGAGTCATGATAATTGAGAGACTTTATTCTGTTGAATTTAGCTTGCCAAAAATTTTTTCCGGTTACAATTAATTTTCCTGTCTTACATTTTCTCAGTTACCAAACGCAGCATTTTCCCTCGGTTTTCTGTTCATGTAAGCCCCTTCCCCCCCCCCCCCTTTTTTGGTTTTTTTTTTTTTGGTTTCTCACTGTTAAATGTTACCTTTTTAATCTACTAAATTATTCTGCTCGCTTGGATTCTTGAAAATAATCTTAAATTTTTTCATCATTTCTCTCTCTATTGTGCATTTCTTCCTTCTGGCTATCCACTGATTCTAGCTTATGCTTTCATTAAAGTTAGTCCTTTTTTAACTCCTTTCTGACTTTTTCTTCAATGGTGCTATCAACATGATTTTGCTTGTTTTTCTAGGGTTATGATGAGCCATGATTGCATTGCTTAGCTGCCAAATTGTTTTTAATTTTTTTCTCTTATTTCTTGGAATATTTGTTTTCTTTTTCTGCTTATTACTTGTTTAGGTTGAATTTTGTTTCTGGGCTTTAACTTTTCTGGTTTTTATGGTTATGTTGATTTCATGAGCTTTTAAGCTTAGCTTCTAAAAGAATTTAAGTCTTCCCCATTTCTTTACTCCTGGAACAACTATCCTAATGCTTTTACAGGAATTCTTTCCCAGGAAACAAGCAGCTTCAAAATCAGAAAAAATTTCCTAAATCGGCATCCAATTCTAGTTCCTGCCGTAGCGACACTACAGACGAAGATCAGGTGCGCTGGTTTTTCTTGTTTCTATGATTTTATTATACGATAAGAGTTATCCTTCTGAGCATTCTCTAGATTCTCCTGAACATTTATTTTAATGCGAAATGAGTTGATAGCCATAGGTTTGTTTATGGTTGTTGTAGTTAACGTTTGAGTGGGGTTGGAGATCGTCGAAAAAATCAACGGGGACCCCAATGAAGAAGCTGTTGGCACAAGAAATGTCGAAAGAAAATGAATCTAGAAGACGACCATCGAGTGTTATAGCAAGATTGATGGGGCTTGATGGATTGCCACCGCAGCAGTCTGGCCACAAGCAGCAAAGACGAGCTGAGAGTAGTCAAGAGAAAGTTCCAAAGGGTGGTACATTTTATAGCCGGCGGTCTTCGAGGAATAGCTCAATGGAGGAGCCGGAATTCAAAGATGTTTTTGAAGTTTTGGATGCATCAAAAGCGGAGAGTGGTGGTTACTCTTCACAGGGGACTGGACGCTCAAAGATTTCTGATGCCGAGGTGGCCTTTATTCAGCAGAAGTTCATGGAGGCTAAACGTCTTTCAACTGATGAAAAGTTTCTGGATTCTGAGGAATTCAATGATACCCTTGAGGTGTTAGACTCCAACTCAGATCTTCTGGAAAAGTTCCTTCAGCAACCAGATTCATTATTCACAAAGCATTTGCATGATCTGCATGGTTTGCCACCCCAGTCCCATTGTGGTCGAATATCAGCTATGAAGTTATCGCACATGCTGAAGAACAACAAAAATTGTCCCTTAGACCGAAGAGCAGGGAGAGAAACTCAATTGAAGCCCCTCTGTAAAGCTCCTCAAAGGCATCAAGAAAATCCTTTGACCCACTCTTATGGGAGATATGCAGCTTGCAATCCCCCCAAGTCACCTAAGGTTCAATTAGATGAGAAAAATGGTCCAAGTATTCTCCCCAGAAAAATTGTTGTCTTGAAAGCAAATATTGGGAAGTTACAGAACTCTGCCAGAACTGCTTCATCACCTTGTTCTTATCATTTTCCATCTGGTTGTGGAGGACAGCCAGAAATTTTGGGTATCGAGAGTAGGTGGACAGAAATATGGGGCAAGAAAAGGGTTCACCAAGATATTGAGTTTTCAAGGCATAATTCTAGGGAGTCTAGGGAAATGGCAAAGGAGATTACTAGGCAAATGAAAAGCAACTTTAGCAATGGTTTGATGAAAATTTCAACCTCCAGGTTAAGAGGATATGCAGGGGATGAGAGTTCATGTGATGTATCTGGATCTGAATCTGCAGATGATTCAGATGTAATGACAATGTTTCACAGAGATAACATTGGCTGGAATAAGCGGCATAGGAGGTTATCATCCCAATCTAGTGAATCATCAGTTAGTAGGGAGGCCAAGAAGAGACTATCTGAGAGGTGGAAATTAACACATGGGCCTCAAAAGGTGCAGATGGTTAGTAGGGGCAGTACACTGGGTGAAATGCTTGCCATCTCGGATAGGGAAGTGAGCCCAGCAAGTTCTAGCGGCCTGGTTGGTGGGGAAGGATGCAGTAAGACTTGTACTCATGCTGGACCGGCGGTGTGCAATGAACCTTTAGGCATAAGCAGTAGGGATGGTTGGAAGGATGGATGTCTTGGTAACCTTTCAAGATCACGATCTCTTCCTGCTTCTACCAACTTTGGAAATCCTAGAATAAGCATACGTCATGACATTCTTCGCAGAGACAATTTTGTGGTTCCAAACGAGGGTTTCAAGTGGGGCAGAAACAAAGCAGTAAAAGGCTATTTTAATCAGTTGGAAGCTCCATTACCTAGCAACCAAAGATCCCTTGTTAAGAAATCTCAATTTTCAAGTAGTAGTTGCAGCAGGAATAAGGAAAATAGTGACACTTCACCAGATTTTCATATCACCTGTTATCAGATACAGCAAAATTTTGAAGGGGATAATCAATCTGAACACAACCTTACGGTCGCAGGAGAATCTGCTAGTACTGCCGTGGATTCGACTTCCGTTCTTGAAAATGCAGTGGATGTTAATGTTCAGGACAATGCTGTGTTATCTAAACCTTCTCACATGGAATTATTGGCTCCTGGTTCAGTGAATGCTGATCTTTCTAGTGGTGGTGTCTATAATTTGGACTCCCAGGTATTTTTTCTTGAATGGTGTTTTAGCTTACAAGTCTCCAAATATGTGCGTCAATTCTTTTTACCTTCCTCACGCTATTGCATATTTAGATAGTTGACAAACCTAACTCCGTCTAACATTTATCTCCAGGAACCACCACGTGCACCATCCAAGCAAGCCCTGTTGCATTGCACTCCAGAACTCGAATCTCGAGCTAGCTCTAAGGAGGCAGATCAACCTAGTCCAGTTTCAGTTATAGAAGCTCCTTTCACAGATGATTTATCATCTGGTTCTGAATGCTTTGAGAGTATTAGTGCTGATCTCAATGGTAATTTAGTGGCTGTTTTAGCTTCATTACTTTTGTATTACGCATCCATTTGGATTAGAAAAACCACAGCCTCTTTATTTTTTTATTTTTCTATTTCTTTGATCAGATTCTAGTATTAAGGGACATTAATGTCATGGAATCATAGCTTTTCTTCAATATCTAAAGTGAATAGATTCTCATTTTTGTTTAAATCTACGTTATAATACAGGACTATTATAAGTTTATCCAATTACGCTGCATGAAATATTCCAGTTTTCAGTTTTTCATGGCATGTGATTCTATCTATTCTGTTTATTTATTTATATTTATATATTTTAAATTCTGTTTATGTTTTTAGGCCTTCGGATGCAACTTCAACTATTAAAACTAGAATCTGGGGCATATGAAGAGGGAACTATGCTTCTTTCAAGTGATGACGATGGTGATGAAGTATCTGTTGCGCTTGCCGAGAACAAGGGGACAGCAATTGCCAAAGAGAATTGGGAGTCTGTGTACATAGTTGATGTCTTGGTTGAGTCGGGAATTCATGGAGCCGACCTGGATACCTTCTTAGCAACATGGCATTCTCCTGAATGTCCATTGAATCCATCAGTATTTGAAGATCTCGAGAAAAAATTTCATAATCTCAATTCTTGGTCAAGGGCTGAAAGGAGGTTGATGTTTGATCGGATTAATTCAAAGCTACTGGAGATCTATAAGCAATTTATGGACCAACACCCATGGAGAAAGTCTGTAAGAAAAATTATTCCGGAGTGGAACATACGAAATCTTGAAGATAGCCTGCACAAATCACTGGTACGCGAAAACAAGAAACTGGACATGGATGCAGGGGAATATGGATGGTTAGACTTGAAGGAGGATATCGATGTAATATGCTGGGAGATCGAGAGATTGTTGGTAGATGAACTAGTAGCCGAGGTATTGCAAAGCTAGGAACCAGAAAGACGGTTTTGGTTTAGAAAGTTCATGCATACACCTTATTGGAAAATGATCATTTCATGACTGTATAAGTTCGTTCCAAATCTTTACATCAGCAAGAATTATCAAAATGTATGAAATATACAGATAAAAATAGCTAAATATTTTTCCCCAGAATTGCGTGAAATACAGGAAGTTTGGACGTAGCATGTAAATAGCAAGCTGAAGCCTGACGTGATGAGTTGATGCAGGTTATTCAAACCCATTTTCGGGTTCCAAATCGTTTAAAGTTCTTAGGTGTTGCACTGTTCCAGCACTCTCCCTTTCAAATCCTCCTACGAAAGCCTTGAGTGCATTAAATATTACATTTGATAATATTTACACGATATGAATATATAAATATATTAATTTTTTTATAAAATAAATTATTAATATATTAAAATTTTATATAAATAAATAATATTTTAAATATAATTATAATAAAATATGATTAAATAAAGGTGCTTGAATTGTCAGGCCCAACAAATACCCAATACTTCAGAGCAATGGGTTTCTCGATCAGGCCCTGAACAGTGAATGTAACCACCCTGGATTTTAACTCCCAGGAACCAGACACGAACAGAGGCAAAACCCAAAGCAAATGCAGCTGCAAACATGGTCTTCTTGTATTTTGATAATTTATGCATGCCGACTTATCCCTAATTATTTTGTCACTCATATAAATAAAAATATAATAAAATTTATTACATAATTAAAATTTTAAATATAAATATAATAAATGATTTAGAGTTGTAATGAGTAAATATTTCTTTAAAACTTGAACAATAAATTATATTTTTTTTACTTGAAAATATATTTACATCAATCTTATCAAATTAAAAGATGGACGAATGAGTTTTGACTTTTGAGGGAACCAATTGTTGCTAGAAAGAATATCCATTGGATTATATCTTCTGCTTTTTTTTTTTTTTTGCCACCACATGATATTTGTATTTTTCACAAGCTCCGTTTACAGAAAGTAATATTGGGTCTGACGTCAGATACTTAATTGGGAATTAATTTACTCTTCGTTTGCTTCCGTCCTCGTGAAGCTCTCAATGGAAAATATATTTCATTTTTCCCTCCACATAACTGCCAAAGATATCAAAACATGCAAGAAAGATATTGCCCATTTAAACCTTAGGGCAGATCTTCCTCTCTCTACTGTGATTGACTAGCTTAGAGGGGCCCCATTCCTTTGGCAAAGGCCCTAACTGCAGCTCTGACTAACTCCTTGTCTCATTGATGCGAGTCATCAAGGAAAGACACTGACGATCGGTGCGAAAGGAAGGCACACTAGCAGGGGATTCGTACTAAGAGCGGTTCGCAGCATCTAGGGGATGTGTTAAAGAGCCGTCATGCAGCATCTGAGAACAACGAAGCAGACATGCACACGAAAAGACTTGCAACAGTAAGGTAAGGCTTGACTTTAGTAGTCCTCTCGTTACGACCCTAACTTTTTTAACCGGTTATATTACCCAAAATTTTTTTAAAAATATTTATATTTAATATTATATATATATATATATATTTAAGTATGAGTATAACATAAAATCTTTCTAACATGTATCTCTATTTAACATTCATTATAGAATATGCGCAGGAAGCTCAAAGGTACGGCAGCAATCGTAGGCAAAAGCCATGGGGAAGAAAGTGAGAAAATGGACCACGGCTTAAGCAGGCTTTTTAGTTGTTTTAAAATGCCTAAAAGATGCAACTATTTGTGCCCAAATATATGAATGAAAGAGTCCCTTAGAACATAGTTGGCAACAGAGAACCAAATGCCTCTCCTACTGCTTTGTTTTTTTTCGTTTTAAATTTGTTCTAAGCAACAGATTCTGATTCGGCAATACCAAGTTCCGTTTACAAAATAAATTATCAGTTTCACGATCAAAAGTAGCCTAACTTTCCTTAGATCTCTTCTTCAATCTCCTCATACCATTGCTATACTTTGTTATCATTTCCTGGTTGCTAAATTGCTTGGAGCAGACATGGCAGCTGACCAAAATTGTGCACTATTCACCTTTGGCACACTAGCCAAGAACCCTAATGGTGTTACATCTCCAATAATTGTCACTTTCTTTAATGCAAAATCCATGCTAAATGATGTCATACCTGATTAAATCATTACAAAAAAAAAATGTTTTAAGTTCTTTTTGTAAATTATTTTTTAATTTTTTAAAAATTTAGAGTATAATATTTTTATATTCATATTTTAATATACATAAAATATAAATCTCAAACACAAAAATTTTAAGGGAGAGAGAGAGAGAGAGAGCAGCTACCTTCCATTTTAGATAGATGTTTCCTCACTTGTCCTTCACAACCTTTGCAGTGAAATGAAACCCTTAAAACCACAGCCTGAAATCAAATTGATTGGAAAAATTAGAATTTTCAAATTTTAAAGTTTACATCCGTCCCCGGTCGGTATATTTTGAAGATTTAGCTGCAAATTTGCTAGTGAAACCTGGTCTGTAGGAGGCTTCTCTGAGCGAGAGGAAGAGGGTTCTGAAACAATGGACTGATCTTGTTTTATAGATTAAATCTTCTTTGTTTCAGAGGAACCAACGCCCAGACTGGATCAGAATCCGATATTCCATCGAAAATTCAGAGTCAACACCCAAGAGACACCTAGAAGAGCCAGAAGGGTAACGAAATCAACCGCCTTGGGAAAGCTCATACTACCATTTTCTGCATCATTAATGTCAGAATCAATTGTCTTCAATGAACCGTTCTGAGTTTAACTCTTCTTCTTCTTGTGATCATTGGACTTAGCTGAAACTGCATTATTTGACTTGGGTTGAAGACTTTTTCTCATTCTTCCTAAGCTGATTGTAAGGCAAAGGATTGACTGGTGGTAGCTGAGATGTACGAGGGTTGCGGGGCAGGAGCGGAACGGCGGATGCTGAGGAACACGAGGATGATGAGGCTTGGTCCATGCTCAAACATATGGCTATTGAAGCTTGGATGCACACAAAATATACATTCGTTTCGTGTTTTTTGTTTCTTTTTTCAAATTTTTGTTATTATTTTGAGGTTTGGATTTTGATAGCACTGAAAGATCGGCTTAAAGAATCCGCAAAAGAAGAGAAAGACAGAGCAACTTCCAAAACAAGGTGGGCTATTCTGCTTTTATGCTAAAGTTCTTCACTTCTTCCATAGAGAGAAAAGAGAGTTAAAGATTACATGCAAAAGAAAAGAAAATTTGTGAATCCGAGCTTTTTTTAAGTTAATTCATGCAATAATTTTTAACAAATGATATCTAACAAATCTAAATTTAAATTTTAATATCTATAGTCTCGTGCGCTAAGAATGACGAGATAGAATATCAGAATCTGATCTTTAATAGATGCAACCAACTTTTTTCTAGTGTTAAAACTTAATGGATGGAAAAAGACCCAATGTTGCTAGCTGGCTTCTTTTATAAGAAACTTAAAATCTGGTACTCTTAACTTTGGGTTAGAGACTAATTTTTTTTGGGGGGGAGGGGGCAAAAGAAGCAGCAGCTTAGAATAAAAGAAAAGATTGCAAAAGTCGACATTGGAACTTCAGATCTACTAGAAATCACCTGCATAAATCAATTATACTAAATTCTGTGTTCGGTATCTCTTTGTATTAGGCTTGTTTGGCATCTCTCAGCACATTGAATCAAGGATGTGTTTGCGCCAATGGAATTTTATTATGTTATGTTCCAATATAAATATTCTTTTCAAATTAGGCTCCATCTTTATAGTAATCCTTTTTTATAAATCAGCAGAGCAAGAACAGATGCGCAAAACCAGCACAAATGATTCTGATAATTACTATAACTTTTGACGTAGTGATATGAAACATTGGCCTCTTAATATATAAACTATTTTTTAACCATAAAAGTTTCATCGTTTTTGATAGAAACATAAAGGTTTTTACCTGTTGGATTGGGAGGGGAAGGATGACCTAGTTATCAGTCTATTGTCTGTTAGTTTCAGTGTTTTGCATAAATTTCATATGAGACAGAGGAAACGATTAAATTATCAGCAACCGGGTTGCTACATGACCGTGGCCTGAAGATAAAAAGAAGGAATTAGAAATGCAAAGATTCAAATTTTAAATTTATTAATATTACATCTTAAAGATAAATGTATGTACCCACTGCATTAAGTGTCGGGCTCATGCTGTGATTATTGACAAGGCAGGACACTTAAAAGAGCAAGATCATGGTTATAACTTGTTACACTAATTTCTGTCTATTTTTGCTGTCTTACAAGCTATTAGTTAAAACCCCATTTTTTTCCCTTGATTAGAAAAGAGGGAATGACTCTAATTGGGTTGGTGTAAAGATTAATGCGAATAGTAAGAATTATTGGATTGTACCCATTAATGAAATCTCGAAGGGAAAAGGATCTTACATCGAAAACATGTCAATTTCCTTTGTGAACTTCAATCAAAGGCAGTAAAAGCCAATACATTTGGAAACCAAACGACATTGGAAGAGTGTTCTTTACCTGAATTCTTAATCTTTGTATATGTAAAAACCTTTGGAATTTTTAATTTTTAAGCTATAGATGATTAGGTTGGATGGGGAACAAAGCTACTCTTATTAACTCAAACTCTGCTTCCCGAACCTAGTGGAATCAGATGCTGCAAAATGGCTTTTCTTTCCTTCTTTTATATCCTAGCTGCCAAATGCCAAACCCTTAGGCTTTGGACTAATTCAAGAGTTCCCATATATTAATCAACTCATTCCTCTTTTCGTTGTTAGTGGAATGGAAATTATTT
>JBBYHO010027855.1:0-11720 GCA_038382025.1 Adansonia gregorii
TAAATTATTAAAAGAATATTAAAATAAAATTCATAATTAAAGTTTTTGATTTATTAAAAATTATATAATTATAATTTTTTCATATTTATTTTTAGTATTAAATTGGGGTTTAGGTTCAAGTCGGGCTCCAATTCAGGTCATTTCGAGTTCAGATTTTTTCGGGTTCGGGTCATTTCGAGTTTGGGCTATTTCGGGTTTGGGCCATTTCGGATTCAGGTTTTCTTAGATTCGGGCCATTGACTTTTTCGTCAAATCAAGTTTGGTTTGAGTTTTTTCAAGCGGATTTTCGGGTTCGGATTCATTTTGCCACCTTTAGCAAGAGATACTCTCAATATGATCAAACGATATTTTGGCTACCCACAAAATTTTATATTTTAACACATAAAAAAAGAATTTATATTTATATTTTTGCTTATTTACTAGGAAAAAGACTACGTGTCGTCTCATACTTGCAAAGTAGTCTCCACTAAGTTCCTTTTTTTTTTAATTCAAAAGTATTTATTTAATATATTATATTATATTATTTAAAATTAAATTTTCAATATCTTAAAATAAATATTATGATATTATTATTATTTCTACTAAAATTTCTACTTATATTTTCATTTTAATTAATAAAAATTTATATTTGTAATGATAAATGTATGCCTATGTCTATTAAAATAAAATAGTTTTGAATCTACATCATTTAAAAATTTAGTCCCATTTTATTTAATTTAATTAAGTATATTAGTTTATGCTTTAATTTTATTTTTTTTGAATTTATGAAATAAGAATATAAATAAAATATTTTTAAATAATTTATTTAAATAGCAGAAAAGTATAAAAATTAACAATCAATTTTAATATTTATAACTAATTAATATAATTTATTTTTATTATCATAAATCAATAATTGATTGATATTCATCGCATATTTGTATCAACATTTTTATTTTAAGTTCATAGAATACATTTTTTTGTCTCATTTTTATTTTTGAGATTTTGATGATAATTTTTTATTATTTTTCATGATGTTTACAGCTTCTATTATTTTCTTTATTTTTATTTAAAAAATATAAAAAAAACCTTAATTACTAGTCAAATTGTAGCCAAATATGGTCTTAAAATAACTTAATTTTAACATACTAGAATATGCTCTCGTTACACTTCAAGAAATTAGATTAAGTTTTGAACATAATTTTTATATTAATGTATGGCAAGTGCAATAATCAAATCTTAAGTAAATGAATTTCAGATTAAAATTGAACTAATATGATAAATTATGCAAAATATTAGATGAATAAAGACATGATAGGAAAATAACATGAAAATAATCAAAAAACGATACGAAATGTAGCATGAATACAACATGTTGATGCAAAGATTGCTAGACTGCGTCTATTATGAGATATTTTCTGCTTTAGAATAGTGCACAAACTATACTCATAATTTTGTCCATTGAGAAAAGGTGTCTCAATAGAGGCAAGGTATTCCTTGCTTTATAAGCTATAGTCTATATCCTTATCTAATCAATGGAAGATCGTTATCTCCCTTAACACTAACCTCCTAAGCAAAGGTGTGGATTATGTGGGTCGAGTGGGCATGTTTACATGGTAACTTGGTATTACTCATTTATATGTCAAGTTTCATATAGGTCGAGTAGGCATGTTTACATAGAAACTTGGTGTTACCTGTTTATATGCCTGAATAAGATTTTGGTTGTGAGCTTATGGCTTATCAATTCCTATAGTAGCTCTATTATTGATGCACGTATTGTCAGACTAAGCTCGCAATGAGGTATAACTTGGTTTTAGTTGTTTATATACCAAGTTTTGTGTACGTTGAGTGAGTATGTTTACATGGTAACTTAGTGTTATTCATTTATATGCTAAGTTTTGTGTGTGTCGAGTGGATATATTTACATGATAACTTGGTATTCTCATTTATTTGCCAAAATAAGATTTTGATTATGAGCTAATAGCTTGTTAGTTCTCATAGACAACGCCATTTGTTGATACAACAATGTTAGATGACATGTAGAAGATTGACTAATGCTTCGATAATGGGCATGCAAGATAAGAAAAGTTCAAGAGTGCCAGAGTTTGCAGTCCGAGGTACACTTCGATGCTTAAGTTAGTAAAGGTTGGAAGGAAAGAGATAAGCAAAGTAAGGTTATCTCTATCTTACCTTCAAGTAGGCTATTGTACCTTTTATAAACGCTGTTAAGTGTTCTTTATTATCTGGGTCTTTATAAAGATAGAGTTTACTAAGGGACAAACTTCCTCATATGAAGATCAAGTATATCTATGATATTATTATAAGAAGCTATTATCTTAAGTATTAGATATGTATAAACAATAACCCGTAAGGATGTGAACGGTCACGAAGTGACCATTCATGTACAGTAACTATCCAAACTCACATATCTCATTTTCTATATAAGATGCTGACCTATAGTTCACCTATCAATAAATTGAATTGCAGACGATTGTCCTTATATTGAGGCGGTTTATAGATTGCCTAAAGTTGGTGATTAAGAGTACCAATGGAAATGGAGTGAGGGTGTAGACTTTTTTGTTTAGTTTTCAAATTTTTTGAATTTTTTAATTTACGTAGGGTACAGACGCAATTAATACCATAGCTACATGGTTGCATTCAGCAGTTGACATTGGCTACTCTCTAGAACTGACATGACAATTGTAATTGCACTAGTACCTATCTTACAAATAGGCCTTATTTTCTTGTTCATTCTCATTAGTGACTCTAGCTTTCTTCCCTAGTTTTCTTGTCCATTCTTGTGATTCGTCTTGAAACCTCAAAGTTTTCTTCATTAACCTCTATTTTCGCAAGTTTTCTTCATCTTGTTATTCAAAACATCAATTAGGTATGATATCCTTCTATTGTTCCTTTTGATTTGTAATAGGTTTCCTATTTTATCAATCGAGGGCCATTGGATGGTTTTCCACTAATCTCAGTATCTTCTAAAATCAGTTATGAAGAAAGGCCAATTTAAGGTTAGTGGTAGAGAGGTTGTTAGGTAGCTATTTATTATGGAGAATGTTGCTGTGGATGAGTTGAGTGATCGGCTGTACATAGAGGTAGATGAAAGGGGTCGTTATGTTGATGGAAGATGGGCAAATTCAAGAAATAGAATAAGTTCGACAAAAGGATCAAAAATCTGCCAGTAAAAGAGTGTGGACTTACAATTCTACCTCCATTAAGTAAGAAGAGGAAGGAAATGAGACACCATTGTTGTACAAGGATTGATACCAGTCAGATGGATGCATTTAATGGTGTTATAACTATGGCGACTGTAAAGGCACTATTGACAGACCGAGGGTTCAATTCTAAGCTGAATGAAGTGTCAAACCCTATATGTGGGCCACTTGTGACCAGAGTTAAGGGAAATATGGTTCCCTTCTATTTGCATGTTTTTAAGGGTTTTCACTTACCTTTTAAAGCTTTTCTTTTGCCAAGTACAAAACTAATATAGGATGTTTTGTATTCAACTACAGCCAAATGCCTGGACGATGCTAGTAACATACTTCATCATTTACAAAGCAGAAGATGGGTTTTTTTGTCGAAGTGATGAGACACTTATTTTCTCTTAAGAGACAAGACAACTATTGGTACTATCTTCGGTCCATCAACAAAAAGATGTTAATAAATATCCCCTTTAATGCCTATGTCAGCAATGAATAGCTTTTCTTGATTAGCTAATGATCAATATTGAGTAAGGTTTCTCGGTGTAATAGGATCTATGTTCCTTAATGAGCAATATGAAGGCAACACTTAACGAATTAGAGGAAGAGCAAAAACAGTATTTTCAGAGTCGCTAATACAAGTGTAAAGAATTTATGACCCCCAAAAAGGTTTAATAGTATTGTCTTAACATAGCTCTGCTAACCTCCTAGAAAATCTTATTCACCCGGTCAAATGGAAAAGCCATAGACATATTTCAACTTGCGATAAATTTTAAGTCTTCATGCTTAGTGTCATCATCATAGTGAATAGGATTGCCACCAACTTGGTTAAAAGGTGTAACAACTGCTAATAGTTCGCCAAGATACCTAAACAGCCTGTGAAAGCATTAAAACAAATTTTTAGCCTATGTATGGCTCTTTTACATGTAGTGTATCGATATATTAGGCTCTTTTTTTGCCGATGTCATCACAATGAAATGTTTAGTGGTAGCTTGTGACTATTTCACAAAGTAGTTGAAGTGAAGCCCATAGCTATGATAATAGCCAGATGCCTAGATCCATGGAAAACTTTATTTGGAGATTTATTGTCTGTCAGTTTAGAATACTGTATGTCATTATAACTGATAATAGGAAACAATTGCAAGCATACAAACTAAAAAATTTATATGAAAATTTTCACATAAGCCTGGTACATAGTTCAATCACCCATCCTTAGTCTAACAAACAGGTCGAGTCCATGAACAAAAATATACTCCAGCCATTAAAAAAAATTTGGATAATGCCAAGATAGCTTGGGTAGAGGAGATGCGTGGACTATTATAAGCGATAAAAAATGACAGAATGTCAAGCAACCGAGGCCACACCCTTTAGTCTTGTCTACGGCATTGAAGTAATAATCCCAATGAAGATCAGTGCCTAAAGTATTTGGACTCCGAATATCGATCATAGGCTTAACAACTTGCATTTAAGAATGAATCTAGACTTGCTAGAAAAAGTAGAGAGGATGTTGCAATAAAAATGACAACAAGGCCCAACATATGTCCAGATGTTACAACAAAAGAGTGAAACATAGGTAATTCTAATAAGACGATCTCGTCTTACGAAACTGCGAAGTGAACAGACCAATAAAAAAAAGGAAAAAATTGTCTCCAAATTGGGAAGGCCTTTATTAGTTCACCAAAGTCATAAGATTTGATGCCTATAACCTAATGGATATGACGAGAACACATTTGCCAAATACTGGAAATGTTGTCCATTAAAAAAATATTACTTGTAAATTCGAAACCCATCTAGGTCATTCAATAATGGGTTTACGAGTTTCTTTTAATAATAAGTTTATAAACCTTATTTGTTTATTAAAATACTAAGTGGCCTACCATGGTCCACTTATACAATTGCAAAACTACAAAAGGGCTAAAATGTTTATCGAAGGCTAAATATGACCTCTTACAATCTACCAATAAAATTATAAGGTCGCCTAAGCCAATGCAAAGTAAAAAAAATGCTTTTTCCACTAGCACTTAAAATATAAAACATTTGCTCTAAATATAAAAGGCAAAAGAGTGCTCTGATAAGTAAAGATTAATTCAATTACTTCACAAAAATATTAGATAGAAAGTTTAAAGTATAAATCACTCAAAAGGAACATCCCTGGTCATCTGACTGACCTATGCTCCCTCATCTTCCTTTAAACCATTTTTATACTCTATAGCCTCTACGACAGGAGTAGAAGTAATGAAGGCCACGCCTTTAGACTGCATCTTTTTTTTACATCCTCTTAGGATAGCTTCAATACATCAAAGCCTTTAAATACATCAAAACCTTCAGAAGGAACGACCAGATGGTAAATATGATATCTCTTAAGTCTAAAGGTCCCTTTAGAAGTTGCATGTCATATAATGCACCCCGCATGTACTTATTACCACAAGCTAGCAGTTGACTCGAAGAAAATCTTTTTGAAGGTTAAGCTCTTTCTATAGATAAGACTTAACACCTGCCACTTGTAACTCTTACTCTAAAATTTTGGTGATCACCATTATTAATTCTAAGTCACGAGTGGCATAGGCCTTCTTTGACTCCTCTAATTTCTCAGACAACTTTTTAACTTTAGTGTTAGCTAACTCCAGCTCGCCTTTCATGCTCTCAAAATTGGCCTTCAACTTTGATGCCTCCTTTTGTGCTTTCGAAGCAAGATCATTAGATACTTGCTTTTGGAGAATCATCCTATCAACCTGTGCTTAAAATTCTTGTTATTTTACCTTACTTGCAATGGCCTCTTTCTGGGTATTCTTGTGGTTAATGGTAACTTGCCGCATTTGACGAAGAAGAGCTGTTTGAGTATGTAGAGCTTACGGATGAAAACCTTACCATAACTTGTCAATATCAATGGTAAATAAAGGAAAAAAAGGATGAAAAACTACCATCATTGTGCAAGCGAGGGTAGACTCCAAGTTCATAGCAGGATTCCTAGTTAGCAAGAACTCTATGTCTGGTTGATAGGTAACCTTGTTAGCCCATTTACATGGAATTTCCTCATCGCTCAAAATTTTCACACCTAGTGTAAGGTTGTTCCTCCACAGATGTAGGTTAATCTTTGTAGAGCTTGGTCCCTTTAACCTACTTAACGATAAAGAAATCTTGGGGGCATATTACTAGATGACGATGGAATAGTTGGAATAATTAGAGCTGAGGACTCCAATGACTTGTAAAAACTAGCGTGGATTCCATAAGAGGATACTAGCAAGAAAAGTAACCTATATTAGAGTTGTGGAAGTAGCAGTCGACTCGAAGGATACTTTTTTTCTGAACAAGGAGGTCGCTTTGGCTATCTCTTCCTCTTTTCTTTACTTTTACCTTTTATTCTAGTAGCTTGCTTAGCCTTATGTTCTACTAAAGTAGCATGAGTAGCAGTATTCATCCTTACAAAGAAAATAATTACAATTCAGGTTAGGAAATACTAAGTTGTGAAAGTAAAAATGTATCCTCCGAGGTTCCAATAATTAGCATTTCCTTTGATGTCCCAGAACAAAACTCCACTTCCCCCATTATAATCCTAGACGGATCGATACCTAGCCCACTTAGAATTGCCTTTGAACAAACAGTCCACAAAGGCTTATAATCTATATTGATCACATTCATAAGTAACTTGCTTGTGGAACTAGAATTTGCAAGGAATAAATCATTCAGATGATCCCATTCACTATACACTGATACTAAGCATGAAAAAAAATTAAAATTTACCTCAATTTGGGATACCTTTATGGCTCCTCAATTTGGCGAGGCAAATAGGATCCTTGATAAAGTGAGCAGTAATTCCAAGAGAATACTACTGAATCTTTCTAGGGGTAAAAAATTCTTGACACTTGAATTGGAGACTCTAAGAACACCGTTTTTACTCTTTCTCCAATTCGTTGAGGGTCGCCTTTATATTTCTCATAGGGGAACATAGAATCCCACTCCACTAGGAAACCTCACTCAACGTTTGACTATTTACTAATCAAGAAAAACTGTTCATTGATGATGTAAGCATTAGAAGGGATATCTATTAATATCTTTTTACTGGTAGACTGAAGATAATTCTAGCAATCATCTTGTCTCTTGAACAAAAATAAGTGCCTAGTCACCTCGATAGAAGGAACCCATCTGTCCTCTTTGTAAACAACGAAGTGTTACTAGCATCGCCTAGGCATTCAGTTTCAATTGATTAGAAGATAACCCGTACTAGTTTGGTACTTGGCAGAAGAAGAGCTCCAAAGATAAGTGAAAACCCTCTTAAAAATATGCAAATAGAAGGGAACTATGTTTCCTTTAACTTTGGTCATAGTTTACCCAAATGTGGGGTTTAACACCTTGTACCACCCAAATTGAACCCTCGATCTATCAACAGTGCCTTCATGGTTGCCATAGTTATAATATCATTGAAAACATTTGTCTGACTTGTATCAATCCTTGCAACAATAGATAACATCTCATCACCTTCTTCTTTCTACTCGACGAAGGTAAAGCTATGAGTCTTCCCATTTGCTACTGGCAGATCTTAACCTCTTGCTGAACTTGTTCCGTTTTTTGAATTTGCCCCTCTCCAATCAACTCAATGACTCCTCAACTATTGCCATGTACAGCTGATCATTCAACTCATCCAAAGCAATGTCCTCATTATAAATAGTTGCCTAACAACCTCTTTACCACTAACCTCGAGTTAACCTTTCCTCATGATTGATTTTAGAAGATACCAAGATTGGCAAAAGACCATCCAACGCCTCTTGAATTGATAAAACAGGAAACCTACTGTAAATCAAAGTAATAAGGATATTTTACCAAATTAATGTTCTGAATAATGCGATAAAGAAAACTCATGAAGATAAAGGTCGGTGAAGAGCATTTTGGGATCTCATGGGTAATTGCAAGAATGGACAAGGAAACTAGGAAAGAAAACTAAAGTCACTGATGAAAATGAATAGGAAAAATGAGGCCTATTTGTAAGATATGTACCAACGCAATTACAACCATCATGTCGGATCCAAAGAGTCTTTATATGTCAACTACTAAGTGGAGCCATGCATCTATGGCATTAATTGTATCTTTAACCCACATAAATTAAAAAAATCTAAAAAATTTGAAAACTAAAAAAAAAAGGTCTGTACCTATACTCCATTTCCATCAACATTCTTGATCGCCAATTTTAGATGATCTGTAAGTAACCTCACTAGATAGATAATCATCTGTAATTCAATCTACCAACAGGCAAACTGTGGGTTGCCAACCTATGTAGACAATCACATATATGAGTTTGGATGATTACTCTACGAGCTGTGAATGGTCACTTTATAACCACCCACACTTCTGAGGGCAATTGTTATACTTATCCAATACCTAAGATAATAACCTCTTATGATAATATCCTACATATAGTTTATCTTTATCTAAGGAAGTTCATCCCCAATAAACTCTATCTTTATAGAGACTCAAATAATGAAGAATACTCAGCAACTCTCATAAAAAGATACAATGGCCTACTTGAAGGTAAGACAGACAAAACCCTACTTTCCTTATCTGCTTCCTTCCAACCTTTATTGACTTAAGCATCGGAGTGAACCCTTTAGTACGAACTCTAGTGCTGTCTAACCTCTCTTTCTTGCAAGCACATCATGGTAGCATTGGTCAACCCTTCACGTGTCACCAGACATTGTTGCATTAAAACAATAGAATGCATGAACATGTCAAAATATAAATAAAATAAATTATTAAACCTAAACATATATATAAATTTACAATACTTTAAGACCTAAGAATAACATAGACATGACACAAACATACAATTTTTCTCTAAATTGAATTATTATAAAAAATTATACAAAATATTCAATAAATTGAGACATAACATGAACGTGACACAATCATAACAAAAACATAAAAATTTTTCTATAAATTGAAACATTATGATAATCTATGCAAAATAAAACATAAATTGAAATTGAAAAGAATACCTAGAAAAATAAATTAAAAATGACAAGAAAAATAAAATGAATGCACAATAAGTATATGACCGTGTTAAAAGTTATAAAAATGACTACGAAGTTTAAAATTTATATAAATTTATAGTACTTAGCACGCGAAATATCATCGTTTTGGTCCCAACAAAATAAAAAGAAAACTCACAAAAAAAAAATCAAAATTAACCATTACTATTGTTATCCCTCAAAATAGCTAAGCTTTAACGTCTCATATGACATGGGCAAAAGGTATCATCCCAAAATCTCAAACTGAGCTATCCCATGCCTTCGGGGATAACTAAATTATCGAAGTTATAGACTGGATAGAGGTTTGAACGCGGAAGAAAAAAAAATTATACAAAAACAAAATGTTTTGAAAGATAAAGAAACGATGGAAGAAAAGATTTGGCTTGGAATGTGCCCTCATTTTCATTAAAGATATCCAGAATATTTATGTTTGCGTAAGCAATTAATTAATTAACGAATGCTGAAAAAAAAACACAAACTGTTGTGCAAGATAAAGAAATTAGTTATTTGTAGGTTTTAAGAAATGGATAGTTATTTAAGAAAGAACTATGCAATTTTTTTTTAAAATATTTTATTAAAAATTAAAAAAATTGATACTTCTATTATATAATTTGATATTTGTAATTTATTTTGATTTTTTATTTTTAATTGAAATGTATTTTATGTAGATTTTATTATACTAAATTATAAACGCTATTTAATTTAAAATTGTTTATAAATTTAAAAATTAAATTGGGAATCACAAATAGTACATTCAAGTTAAAATTAAAATGTTGAGGCTAGAATTAAACCTATTTATACATCGAGCTTGATCTAACTTTTTTTTATTTTCTTTACTCAAAATTAATCAAAATAAAAAATTTATATTATTATTTAAAAATATTAAAATATTTATTAATATAATATTATTTTTATATCATTATTAATATTTAATTTTATTATTAAATTAAAATTAAAATAAATTTTAATATAATAAAAAGTAATTCTAATCCTACCAAATAAATCCAATTAAAATTATTTTGTCCAAATCAAATCCTTGAATATATGTAGTATAAATTAGACCTGACAATTCGTGTCATCGTATCGTGTTTCATGTCATATCTAAAATAAGACACAATACGATTACCTGATACACAAATACGATACGATTAATTAATCGTATCAAACTTGGAAACAGGAATACGATATAATTTATATTCGTGTTACACGTGACATGACACGATTAAAATTGATCTGTTTATATCTAATACTACACGACACAATTACAACGCAAAAAATACGAAAATATGATTAAGACACAAGCTACATGAAAACACGATTAGGATACGAATTACAAGAATATTATCAACTAATATACCAATCAACTTCTTTTTTCATTCATTTTCAACCTATTTTACGTTTTAACTATCTCTTCACAAATCACAATTTACAATTCACACCATTAAGAGACATAATTTTAAAATATATAAAAATTTGTTAAGATTAATTTATTTGCTTATTAACATTAATTAGTACTTTCTATTTTTCTATTACTAATTTACTATTTACTACTAATTATAATGAGTTAGTAGCATACTATAAATATATAATCATCTTAATAGTTTAATATGAGATTTAAATTATGAAACTTATTTTATTATTAATTAATAAGATTGAGCATATATTTTAATTAGTTTATAAAGGTGATATATTATTTTTATCTTTATATTATATTATATTTAAGTAATTGTTTATAAATTATAATCATAATATATTAAAAATGTTATGAATAAATCACATTTAACTTTTATCTTAACAATTATATGATTACTAATAACTAAAGTGAAATGGATATTACTTAAATACTAAAAGTAGTTTTTGTATATTAAATAAGTTTTTTAATTAAAAATTTAAAATAATACTTATAGGTTATATATATTCTATAATTATATTAAAAATTAACGTGCTCTATATATAAATTTATTAGTTTAAACGTGTCTATTCATTTATGATATGTTAAATAAATTAACAGATATGATAGATACGATAACACGTTTATGATAAAATTAATTAATCGTTTTACATAGATGTGACATAATTATATATTTACGACATATTAATTACTTGTATTTTATATGTGTTATATATATTTTTTATACATTTATGACATGATTATAATATAAAATATGATTATATAAAATTTATACATAATTAAAATATATTATATAAATATTATATTTTTATATCATATTTAAAATTACGAAGCAAATATAAATGTTATAATTTCATATCAGACGAAAGAGAGGCGAGCCCAGGCTTGGGATAAAAATCCACGAACGAAACAGATTGACCGGTCTATGACTTTCTTTTCTTTATTTATTTACTGGCAAACAAACAATAGCAAATATATACGGTGAGAAACCCTTGAAAAACCCAAGCCAAAGGCAAATAAGACCTTCGTTGGTTTCCAGTCTGCAGCTGCTTTCAACACAGAAAGAGAAAGAAGATGAACATGCCAGCCCACGAAGACGACGAG